>SDVV010008295.1:0-17280 GCA_016164225.1 Gammarus roeselii | reverse complement strand
TCAATGGCACTCTCTACTCAAATATCGTTAAGCTCTTTGCCTTTTATACTTGGAAGAACAGTGCAAGGCCGATCAATGGCACTCTCTACTCAAATATCGTTAAGCCCTTTGCCTTTTATACTTGGAAGAACAGTGCAAGGCCGATCAATGACACACTCTACTCAAATATCGTTAAGCTCTTTGTCTTTTATGCTTGGGAGAACAGTGCAAGGCCGATCAATGGCACTCTCTACTCAAATATCTTTAAACTCTTTGCTTTTTATACTTGGACGAACAGTGCAAGGCCGATCAATGGCATTCTCTACTCAAATATCGAAACTAGAAATAATTTTCAACATCGATCATTATTGTATTGCATTTTGTCAATTATTCAAAACGAAGCAAATAGTTGTACTTTTTAGGGTATTGAAATATTTTCCAGTATAGTACAAGTTTCCTAAATCACGTAATTGATACAAAACAATGGGAACGATGTTAACGTTATTGGGTTGGCAGTATTTGATGACCATGTGAGTATCGCACTGCTTATGAACTTTTACTAGTTTGCAAACCAATATATTGTCATCTGATAATATGAACCTTGATGAAGATCAATTCATACGGACTCGTCCATGTGATTCCTTTCCAAATAAAACATCCGTTTCAGTTTACCCGATTAATCTCATCGAAAGCAAAGGACATAAACAGTTCCACCAATATCAATGAGGGTAATCAACTGGCTTCCGATAGAGAATTTCTTGTTCCAAAAACCCTATCAGGATGAAGTTGGAAGCTTCGGTGATGCACCTGCTTCTACGAAGCAATAAACTGTGTTCGTTTTACTACATCTCGTCGAACTGCGACGCCATTGCTAGGGTTGGTCGAGCTTAGATAAATGCATTGGGACTGGTAATGAATATCAATAACTGGCGCCTTAGACGAGAAACCGACGCATCGGTTTCCTTGTTTCCAAGGTTGCCTTAACGAAAACAGTCGAATAATTATTTCCTCTCAATGATTATGAAATGTTGTAACTAATACACGGAATATATTATGTAAGAACATATAATAATTGCATACTGCTCACAGGCTGCATACATTTTGCATACACTTGTTTGTCATATAATATATTTGTCTTCTCATGAATGGCCATATCCGCATAACTGATAGCTTGTGACAGTTCCAGAATACTGGCCTTCCCATCACCGTTCACTGGAAGCGCTCGAACTTGAATTATAGGAATTATACGCTAACGAGGCTGCTTAAAGCGTTCTACGACTTCAGTTCTCGTGAGTCGACACATTTATGCAACCAACTCTACGACGGTCTACTCTATTCCATTCATTCAACATCACATACACTTGCAACAACTTCTCGTTTTTATGTATAGACAATTATGGGTTATTATTCAGCTCGGGATGAGAATCAGTTAGAATTTTCAATTATTGACCATCTGTTCTGTTATTTCCATGTTCCCAGAAATGAAGGAACATAGCGCAGAGCGCTGGACCAGTAGGTACTTTTTCAATGGTCTAGCATCACTGAAACGCACTTATTCTCTGGCCTGTCCGCCAGACCAACGCGTCTCATATATCAAACGGGCAGATTATAAGCAGGAGATCCGAGTGAAATCAACGCGTCTTATACATCAAACGGGCGGATTATAAACAGGAGATTGCGTCTCATACATCAAACAGGCCGATTATAAACAGGAGATCGAGTTTCATGCATCAAACGGGCAGACTTTAAACAGGAGATCGCGTCTCATACGTCAAACGGGCAGATTATAAGCAGGAGATCCGGGTGAAATAAACGCTTCGCATACATCAAACGGGCAGATTATGAACAGGAGATCCGGGTGAAATCAACGCGTCTCATACATCAAACAAGCAGATTGTGAACAGGAGATCCGGGTGAAATAAACGCGTCGCATACATCAAACAAGCAGATTATAAGCAGGAGATCCGGGTGAAATCAACGCGTCTCATACATCAAACAAGCAGATTGTGAACAGGAGATCCGGGTAAAATAAACGCTTCGCATACATCAAACGGGCAGATTATGAACAGGAGATCCGGGTGAAATCAACGCGTCTCATACATCAAACGGGCGGATTATAAACAGGAGATTGCGTCTCATACATGGAAATGATAGCATCCCATCGCTATCATTTCCATGTGACCAAACTACCTAAGAACACGCGAATCCACTCTGTTTGCCAACTTGCTCTCCATCTTTGCCCTAATTCGACGCGTCTCTCCGGCTATGCGTCAAAACATTTTATTTCCAAACTATTCAACCTTATTCTCATCCGTTCTCACCACCATACTCTCTTACTTCTCACCACTTTACTCTCTTCCTTTCTCACCACTTTACTCTCTTCCTTCCTCACCACCTCACTCTCTTCCTTCCTCACCACCTTACTCTTTTCCTTTCTCACCACTTTTCTCTCTTCCTCTCTCACCACTTGACTCTCTTCCTTCCTCACCACCTTACTCTCTTCCTTCCTCACCACCTTACTCTCTTCCTTTCTCACCACTTTACTCTCTTCCTTCCTCACCACCTTACTCTCTTCCTTTCTCACCACTTTACTCTCTTCCTTCCTCACCACCTTACTCTCTTCCTTTCTCACCACTTTACTCTCTTCCTTCCTCACCACCTTACTCTCTTCCTTTCTCACCACTTTACTCTCTTCCTTCCTCACCACCTTACTCTCTTCCTTTCTCACCACTTTACTCTCTTCCTTCCTCACCACCTTACTCTCTTCCTTTCTCACCACTTTACTCTCTTCCTTCCTCACCACCATACTCTCTTCCTTTCTCACCACTTTACTCTCTTCCTACCTCACCACCTTACTCTCTTCCTTCCTCACCACCGACGCCTCAGACTTATAGAGCACAGCTGAGACCTCTACCCCCTCAGACACTAGGCCAACTGAATACTTGGTTCGCTTAGCCCTTGTGCACCTCTTGCCTCCCTAAAAACGTGGGAAACTTCTTCCTTATGTTAGGAATGACACGATAGCATAGGCTCACATTAACCACACACGAGGCCTGGGTTCGATGCCGGGTCACGGACCGTCTTTCTCCTCCCCATGCATATGTACAGTTGTGAAACAAATCCATTGTCGATTAAGGGTTGCTGAGCAAAATGAAGAATGTTTTCATCTTCATTCGGACTTATTCAAAATTTATATTTTGGAACCTTTTGCACTTTTGTCGAACGAAATGCCGCGATAAAGGTAATCAAGTTAAATTACTGCATGCATCATCAAGTTAAATTACTGCATCATTTGACTCTTCAAATGATGGTGATCAAGTTCAAACTGATTGATATCGAATCTCTATAGAAAAAGGTAATATTAAAATTAAAAAAGAACACATTTGAATTTAAAAGTCCACTCACATTCAAATAAGAGGACGAAATGTAACTTAGAAGGATCGAACACAAATTGTAAGTGGACATCTCCAATTTGATAGGAAACATTTCAATTTAAGAACCGTGGAGTTCAAAGTTTGAAAAAAGCAAAATTCAAATCAAAATAATTCAATGCAAAGTGATTTATGTATATTGCAAATTAAAAAAGGAAGTATCACAATGAAATAAATCATTGTCGACATCCGGTTGAAAATTAATCGGAATACAGATTGTCAACATAATATTTAGGAATTAAGGATTTAAGGATTTAAAGTTTATTTGGGTAAAATGACATTTTGACAAAATAACAGGAATATAAGAATACACAGATGAAACGTACCAAGTCTTCGTCAGCGTGAGCTGTTCTGAAGACAACATTTGCTACTTAGATGAATTTAATATTAACTTATAACTAAGGTTGAGGAGTACAGACCAACCGATGGACATATTTGGAGGACATCCTCTACTCTCAACTTTTCAATATGTCGAGACAGATGCAAGCATTACATTGGACCAATAATTTCAAGAAAAATAGGCAAAGTAAGTCGGATCACTGACGTTTACTTTATTATGACTATTCACTGTTTCAATTGTCATTTACTAAAAAACTTGAGAGCAGAAAATGTCCGACATGAGGTTGTCTATTACATTACTCAAACACTGTTTGGCGTATGATGAAACCAATTTGAAACTAACTGCATAGTTAACATGACATGTTAACATATGCACACGGGAAATAAATATTTCAATGAGTCATAATCGATGGGTACAATAAATGAACGGACTTCTACATGAACAAGATAATTAGAAATTTGAGCAAATGAAGCGAGAATAAAATATTTCGTAAGCATCTATAAAATGAAACGGATGAAACATAAATAGTTGACACTGTAAATTGCATAGCAGAAATAAATTACAATTGAGGAATTTCTGCACGTACAAGTTCAAACAAGTATAATTTTAGTTTACGTTTGCAGGTAGCTATACTTCTACCCGTCCTTATATCTATGGTAATCGAATTCTAGGTTTTAACAGCTCTGTATTTGAAAAATAGTTGGGACTGTGTTGACGAGTTTCGGGGAATTCGCAAATCCGCATTGTTGCGAAGATCATACATAGGATTATTTCTGATGAAAAAAACGTTATCAATGTAAGATAAATGATTCAAAGCTTTGCAGCCGAACACCGCAGCGGAAAAGTTGATGTGACGCAGTGGGAGACCAAAGAGAGGCAACGTGTGGTCACGAATGCTAGCATGTGATAGTGTTCTTATGACACGCTTTTGACTAGGAACGATAGGTCTTAAGTTGGTTTTGTAGGTAGAAGCATACACGTTTACACAATACGTCAGAAATGAATGAATAAGGCTATAGTACAAAAGACTTTAAGCAGGAGTCGTAATACAATTTCTAATTTTGTATGGAATGCCACATGATTTGGATAATTTCCCGGCAACAAATGAGACGTGATCTTTCCTGTTAAGTCTCTGATCTACTATTACACCGAGAAGCTTTGTTTTTTGCAATATTTGCCCCCGGTTGACCGTTTAATTCGACTTGCGTGTTAAGAATGGGTACGATCCTCTTGGAAAATATCATGACCTGCGTCTTGTCAACATTTAGCGTCAGCTTGATGGATGTGAACCAGTTCGAAATGTGAACTAATTGGTTATTCATATTAGTAATAGTATCATTGAGATTTTTCTCGGTCGAATAAACTGTAGTATCATCTGCAAAAAGTACAAAGGATATCATGTCGCTAGTGTTTACAATGCCAAAAATATATATAAGGACGAGCAAAGGCCCAAGGATCGACCCTTGCGGTACTCATATATTTAACGTTTGGCAGATGATGATTGTGTATTCCAACTCACTAGGTGTTTTCTATTAAGAAGATAACTTTTTATCTAGCTCTTATCAATTGAATTAACTCCATAATGCTGTAGTTTCGCAACCAAAATCTCATGATCCACGCAATCGAAAGCTTTGCTAAGATCCATAAAAGTTGCAACGGTCACTTCCCCAATATCAAACCGATCAACAACGTCTCCAGCAACTTTCAATAGAGAACGCTCTGTACTTTTGGAAGCATGAAAGCCAAATTGATTTTGGCTAAATAGATTATTTGAGACAAAATGAGAACATAGTCAAGCAAAAAATACTTTTTCATAAACTTTGCCAAAGACGGGCACGACTGATATTGGGCGATGATATTTTATGTCTGTTTTGCTCGTATTTTTATATATTGGACTAATTTTAGCGATTTTGAGTGCATCAGGAAAAAGTCCTTGCATGAGAGACTTATTGATAAGTTGGGTCAAGGGAGCTAAAATAGTCCCAGATATATCTTTAATTACATTGATTGGGATGTTATCCCAGTCAGTGCTGCAACTTTTTTTAAATCATTAATCATTGCTTTAACTTCGTTTGGGTCGGTAGGGTTAAAGATCGGCTGTTCAGGAATAGCATTCTCTAAATAATGTTCATAAGGGATGTTGTTGCTAATAGTTGATTCACTTAGAGTATTGGAAATATTATTGAAGTAATTAGTGAAAGCATTTGAAATTGTTTGAGGATCAGTGATGACTTCATCATCAATAATAATTGAATCTTAATTACTCTGCTTATGTTTTCTTAGAAGGTTGCTTATGTTTTTACAGCCTTTTTTGCTATTTCCTTGAGAAATTTCTATCAAATTTTGGATATAGTTTTCACGAGCAATTTTTCTCAGTTTAGTGAACGCATTTTTGTATCGTTTAAATTCATCTCTACGAGCAATGGATGCCTCTTGTATCTACGGTACAGTCTGTCCTTTTCTTTTTGTGAGGCAAGTAAACCAGGTGTCATCCACGGATTCTAAGCTTGTTTGTAGCTGAGCTTATTAGTAGTGAGCGGGAAATACACCCCGAACAGTTCAATGAAATGCTATAATACTGTAGGTATTATCTCATTAAAGTCGTTAGCTCCCAGCCCATTTTTAAAGCTTTGAATGTTACGGTCATTATATTTACGATAGGTAATTATAGTCGGATTACGGGGTTCCTGAGAATTCGGTTTTTGCATGAAAATTGGGTAATGGTCGGAGACATCGGAAATGATCACAGCTGCACGAGTTACACTATTAACATCGTTGGTGATTTTTTTTATGCAATTACAACAAGTCGAGCATGACACTCAATGCAAGAGTTGGATTGGAGGAAAGATATTCTAGGTTTAAATAGATCACAATTCTCCGATGAAGGCTTGCCACTAACGAAAAATGGTTTAATATTAATCAATACAGTCCTTAATAATAGCTGCTTTGGACAAAAGGGAGCTGCTCGAGACTGGATGAGTCGTAACTCTATTTTCATCATCAATTAATGGACAGGCATAATTTAAAAAAGGAAATTACAGTTTATTCAGTGCCATGCAGTGCATAAACTGCATAGCAGTGTATACACTACCATGCAGTGTATACACTGCATTTTAGTGTATACCCTGCCATGTAGTGTATACACTGCTATGCAGTTTATACACTACATGGCAGTGTATACACTACCATGCAGTGTATACATCATCATGCAGTGTATACACTGAATGGTGGTGTATACACTGCCATGTAGTGTACACACTGCATGGAAGTGTATACACTACATGGCAGTGTATACACTACCATGCAGTGTGAAACTACCATGCAGTGTATACACTACGATTGCAGTGTTAACACTACATAGCAGTGCATACACTACCATGCAGTGAAAACACTACATAGCAGTGTATACACTACAATGCAGTGTAAACACTACATAGCAGTGTATACACTACCATGCAGCGTATACACTACATGACAGTGTATATACTACCATGCAGTGTATACACTGCACGGTAGTGTATATACTACATGGCAGTGTATACACTACATGGTAGTGTATAAACTGCATGGTAGTGTATACACTACATGGCGGTGTATACACGACATAGTAGTGTATACACTGCCATGTAGTGTATACACTGCATGGTAGTATATACACTGTCATGTAGTGTATACGCTGCATAGTAGTGTATACACTACATGGCAGTGTATACACTACTATGTAGTGTATACACTACCATACATTGTCTATTTTTGATATTCAAAATGTTCGTTCTTCGTATTATAATCCAGATGAACGGCGAATATTGTTGGCCACAATAGTGTGTTTCATGCGGCTGTTGGTTACAATTATAGACCGAGGATCGTGCGGTCAACTGGCTGGCTGAGCAGTGGCAACATCGGACTTGATAGTTCAGTCAAGTAAATAATAGTGGTCAAACATTGGACTTAATAGCTCAGTCAAGTAAATAATAGTGGTCAAATATTGGACTTAATAGCTCAGTCAAGTAAATAATAGTGGTCAAACATTGGACTTAATAGCTCAGTCAAGTAAATAATAGTGGTCAAATATTGGACTTAATAGCTCAGTCAAGTAAATAATAGTGGTCAAATATTGGACTTAATAGCTCAGTCAAGTAAATAATAGTGGTCAAACATTGGACTTAATAGCTCAGTCAAGTAAATAATAGTGGTCACATATAGGACTTAATAGGTGAGTCAATTAAATAATAGTGTTAATAGCTGAAAACAGCGCCACAAATCATTCAAACAAGCATGTTATTCACTTCATCACACAAACACTAAGTATTCAAACGATACTCATGAATTCCTACGTCAATATATTACGTAACAGCTTAGTCATATTAAGAATGTTGGCATCACTTAACAATAACCCGTGCCGGTTAAGAGGTACACATTCGACTCGGGGCTTTGAAGTTACATTACAACTAATTCACGACTAACTGCCCTATACGATGGATGGCTGTTGGATAAAGCAGTTCAAACATATTCGTAGATTCAGCTCTTGCTAAGCTGAACAAGACGGAAAGTACCTCAAAACTTAATTGCACGTCTTCAGACTTCACACACAACATAAGTTAGTTATTGACTCACTTCCATTTGAGTACGCAAGGAAAATATTGAAGGATTTTATTTCAACTGGTTTTGCTGAAAAAATGTGTCTTGCATGAGTGATTTTCCTTTTTCCAATTTGCCTGACTTGCAACACATCATTTAAACGAATTGGTTAAGCAAAACAAGTATAATTTAACAACTGAAAGATAACGTATTGAAGTGGGTAACAAACACAAATGATTCTGTTTTTTTGGTAAGCTCATTATGAAATCCTCAGCTTCTCAATTTATCGCACTGTTTTTTTTTTGTTGATGAAGGTTCAAAGTTTTACAATGAACATAAACCATTCTCTGTGTCCAACTCTGATGACACGTCCACAATAGGGGAGATGCATCACCCATTCCAGAGTTTACGACTTCGGAATCAGTGCCTAACGCTTATTCCTACACGAACTGAACTAAATAAACTACTGATATGTTAAAGGATAATCAGAAATAACTCAACATGTTTTACAGCTGTATTGACAATTATGTTTAGATGTTCGTTTATTTTAAGTCGACATTGGTCTTTGATATGGCAATGATTTGTTCCAATTGGAAGTTAATCTACCATAGTTTAAATACATTGCATTTGATTTGAAATTCTCATGGAAATTTTATTTTGTCGTTCAAATTCTGCCTTGCGTTCTTTTGAGTAAACATTTTCAAGAAGGTCAACGAAAGAAAAACCAAAAAGTATATTCTCTACGATTTATCGGCAATGCATTTCTCAAATAAAAGTCCCCTCGAATCAAGGCAGTCAGGCGATGAATACTTATTACCAAATTCACAACAACCACAGGCCAAAAAAAAAAATCTGGTTACAATAATTTGCTTTTGGGTATTGCAGCAGTTTGGTCAGTTTATATATTTTGCATGATCGACGAGAAGCATGTGATCAATTAGGATTCCGATTTGGTGGTGTGGACTGAATTCGAACTGAATGAATTCAGATCACGTCACCAGTCTCAGTGTTTTACTTGTACGTTGTTTGGTGTTTGCAGATGAAGCTATATGAATTTTAGTAAATGAATGGTACTTGCAATTTCAAAGTACCCTTATTTGTAATTTATGCATTTAATTGAGTTAATTAGAACAAACCACGTGGGGTTTGGCCCTTCTTCTGGCGTCAAATTAATCTCACTCCGAATAAAATAAAAATATTTGAAAATTTTAATAATTCAAAGGTCAAGGCGCTGATAGGTTGATTGCAGCACTTTATAATTATTAGGTGAAGACACGCAGAAGAATAATCTTTGGTAGGGTTTTTATTTCCAACTTCCCAATGTAGACTAGACTTGCAAGGGCATGACGCTGGATGAATGCTGGAAGGGAAAAGAAGGTTATTAGGGAGCCCAGCTTTTGAGTTAGAAATATTTCAGCACACGCGCACTATCGCCACTTTACTTCAGCTCACAGTCATCGCCGAACACTGTCATGACCGTTAACGATCTCGAAGCACATGTGGTTTCGCGCGTACCCTAGAATAATACGTACGTTCGCTCCGCGGGTTAGGAACATGTACCTTTGCCTCGCTGGTTAGAAACACGTGTCCCAAATTAGGTTAGGTTGGGTAAGAAAAGTTTCATTAAAGTGATAACCAGTAAAATGGTACGACTCGAGGCTGATATAACAGTGGCGGATATGACAGTGGCTGCTCTGAGTGAGGAATGTTATGTTTGTTTGCTGGTAAAAAATAGTACCTTAGTTAGGTAGTTGAACAACCTGTGGCTGATATGAAAGTTGACGGAGTGAAAGGGGCTGAACTGACGTTAGCTATGAAAGAATTTAGCGCCAGGTATAGCAACTCCCTGGTACTATAATCTTAGTGGTAGTCAAGCTTCGCGGATGTAGCCAATCTTATAATTCTTTTCGAGGTTGAAATGTCCTTTGATTCCTACGATTGAATTTCACATCATTTTAGTCATTCTATCCGGGAGCTTATAGTTCTTGACTAACGGAGGTACATGACTCAAAGCTTGGCAAATGCATTTTGAACTCAAATTGTAAAAAATAATCTACAACCGAGTGTACTGCTTCCAAATATTTCAATGGACATTCACAAGAAACAGGCCCATCCTGTTTGACGTGTTAGATTACACCTTATCTTAGCACCGACTCGCTTAGTATCGAGCTGAAATACAAAGGTGACTGGAACGTTTCCATTCTAATACCAACTAACAAACTGAAAATTTCCGGGCAAACGATAACTAATTTTTCAATGTGCGTTTATTCCGAACGAGAATGTATTTTATTAAGTACAAGAATGCGACATTACCGAGAAGATTTGTGGGAAGGTCAAGCGCAATCGATCTTCCTAATCAATTCTTATTTATAAATGAATGCATAATTTATTACCTCTAATATGACTTCTTATATGACTTCTTATTTGAATGACTACATTTCCCTCTTTTCGGTTTTGAAATGATTACCTTACTATTTATTTTCAGCTGTTATGCGAAGGGAGTCTAATCCACTTCAAGACTGAGCTCTCGGACTCGGAGTTATCGCACACCATCCATGAAGCGGGACACTGGAATGACGTAAGCATCATTTGAAGGGATCTTTGAAATTTGTGGCCCACAACAGCCACCGATTGTCAGAACTTTAGCCCTTAGCCTCATTGAAGTGATGGTGCAGCAAGGAGCGTGCAGACAACCAGGCCTTTAAAGCGAGCTTTGCTACAAGTAGGGCAGCAAGGAGCGTGCAGACAACCAGGCCTTTAGAGCGAGCTTTGCTACAGGTAGGGCAGCAAGGAGCGTGCAGACAACCAGGCCTTTAGAGCGAGCTGTGCTACAGGTGGTGCAGCAAGAAGCGTGCAGACAACCATGCTTTTAGAGCGAGCTGTGCTACAGGTGGAGCAGCAAGGAGCGTGCAGACAACCAAGCCTTTAGAGCGAGCTGTACTACAGGTGGTGCAGCACGGAGCGTGCAGACAACCAGGCCTTTAGAGCGAGCTGTGATACCAGTGGTGCAGCAAGGAGCGTGCAGACAACCAGGCCTTTAGAGCGAGCTGTGCTACAGGTGGTGCAGCAAGGAGCGTGCAGAGAACCAGGTCTTTACATCATGGGGAGTTGATGAAATGTTGAGGATATCAGAGGTGCTGACGTTGTTACTGCAGAGATGGAAGGTTGACTGCATGACCATCATGAAGAGTTGTTGACGATATCAGAGGGGCTGACGTTGTTACTGCAGAGATGGAAGGTTGACTGCATGACCATCATGAAGAGTTGTTGAGGATATCAGAGGGGCTGACGTTGTTACTGCAGAGATGGAACGTTGACTGCATGACCATCATGAAGAGTTGTTGATGATATCAGAGGGGCTGACGTTGTTACTGCAGAGATGGATGGAGAATGCCCGTACTAGGAGAAAGAAATGGGTTAGGTGTCACAAATGCAGCCGTTGTAAAAGGCTAGGCAAGGACCGATATTTTAGTGATGTTTGGTCATAGGTCGTAGATAAATACCAGGGTGGATATCACTGAGAAAAAAACACTTCAACGTTCACGGGAATAGTGATGCCCACAACGATAAATGTTCAAAGTCACATAAATAGAGCCACGTTACATATAAAAAAAAGGCATTGAAGAGACCAACAGCTAGGTAATTTTTTTGTTTGGTTTCTTGACCAGGATATTAATCTCAGTGGATGATGGAGGCTATGGTAGTTTGTGGTCTAAGAGACAAGTTTCTAATGCCACCCAAAATACAGTTTTGTAATAATGTATAATAAAGGTAATGAAGAGGAGAATAGTTTGAAGCTGTTTTCAGGTCGGCATAATGATCTCTATAGGAGGTGTTTAGGTCAACGTCCTTCTTGGCACATATATCTTATTTTTTTTTAACATTGACTGGTCAGCAGTACGACAAATACACATTAAATTCATTAAAATCAACATAAAATAATATATACCAGTGCATCTTCTGAGATGTGCTTTGAAATTGATGGCATTTTAACCTTCATTCAAAATTCATGAATTTATTTTCGAACGTATTCTTAACGTATATGTAAATTGCATTTGACTGAAATAGTGATCAATCTGATGGATTGCACTAATAAAAAGAGATGCACCACGGCTATTTGTATTTTTTTTTCTAACAAAAGCAGACAACAGTTTGCATTTTGTTTCACAAGAGTTCATTAGAAATTGAAGCCTGGACCATTGATGTTACAGACAACCAGAGTCCTTCTTCCAAGCATCAGGCGCAACGTCATAACAATGTCTTCTTTTCTGGCTAAAATCTAATCTTGGATTTGTTGTTGCCGCGTTGAGAAGGACTCTCATAATCATTAGGTTTGGAGGACGCAGTCCCATGCCTGTCTATGTCATGACGAGCAGGTTTGATCTGACTATGCTGTCTGTTTGCCTGTCTATGTCATGGCGAGCAGGTTTGATCTGACTATGCTGTCTGTTTGCCTGTCTATGTCATGACGAGCAGGTTCGATCTGACTATTCTGTCTGTTTGCCTGTCTATGTCATGGCGAGCAGGTTCGATCTGACTATGCTGTCTGTTGCCTATCTATGTCATGGCGAGCAGGTTTGATCTGACTATGCTGTCTGTTTGCCTGTCTATGTCATGGCGAGCAGGTTCGATCTGACTATGCTGTCTGTTTGCCTGTCTATGTCATGACGAGCAGGTTCGATCTGACTATTCTGTTTATTTGCCTGTCTATGTCATGGCGAGCAGGTTCGATCTGACTATGCTGTCTGTTTGCCTGTCTATGTCATGGCGAGCAGGTTCGATCTGACTAAGCTGTCTATTTGCCTGTCTATGTCATAGCGAGCAGGTTCAATTGCGGTCTGTTTGCCTGTCTATGTCATTGCGAGCAGGTTCAATGTGGCTATGCTGTCAGTTTGCCTGTCTATGTCATGACGAGCAGGTTCGATCTGACTATGCTGTCTGTTTGCCTGTCTATGTCATGGCGAGCAACATGACTTTGCTGTCTGTCTGCCTGTCTATGCAATGGCGAGCAGGTTTCAATCTGACTATGCTGTCTGTTTGCCTGTCTATGTCATGGCAAGCAGGTTCAATCTAACTATGCTGTCTGTTTGCATGTCTATGTCATGGCGAGCAGGTTCAATCTGACTATGCTGTCTGTTTGCCTGTCTATGTCATTGCGAGCAACATGACTTTGCTGTCTGTCTGCCTGTCTATGTCATGGCGAGCAGGTTCAATTAGACTATGCTGTCTGTTTGCCTGTCTATGTCATGGCAAGCAGGTTCGATTTGACTATGCTGTCTGTTTGCCTGTTTATGTCATGGCGAGCAGGTTCGATCTGACTATTCTGTCTGTTTGCCTGTCTATGTCATGGCGAGCAGCATGACTTTGCTGTCTGTTTATCTGTCTATGTCATGACGAGCAGGTTCAATCAGACTATGCTGTCTGTTTGCCTGTCTATGTCATGGCAAGCAGGTTCAATCTGACTATGCTGTCTATTTGCCTGTCTATGTCATGGCGAGCAGGTTCAATCTGACTATGCTGTCTGCTTGCCTGTCTATGTCATTGCGAGCAACATGACTTTGCTGTCTGTCTGCCTGTCTATGTCATGGCGAGCAGGTTCAATCTGACTATGCTGTCTATTTGCCTGTCTATGTCATGGCGAGCAGGTTCAATCTGACTTTGCTCTCTGTTTGCCTATCTATGTCATGGCGAGCAGGTTCAATCTTACTATGCTGTCTGTTTGCTTGTCTATGTCATGGCGAGCAGGTTCAATCTGACTATGCTGTCTGTTTGCCTGTCTATGTCATGGCGAGCAGGTTTAATCTGACTATGCTGTCTGTTTGCCTGTCTATGTCATAGCGAGCAGGTTCAATCTGACTGCTGTCTGTTTGCCTGTCTATGTCATAACGAGCAGGTTCAATCTGACTATGCTGTCTGTTTGCCTGTCCATGTCATGGCGAGCAGGTTCAATCTGACTATGCTGTCTGTTTGCCTGTCTATGTAATGGCGAGCAGCATGACTTTGCTGTCTGTTTGATTGTCTGTCATGGTGAGCAGCATGAATTAGCTGTCTGTTTGCCTGTCTATGTCATAGCGAGCAGCATGACTTTGCTGTCTGTTTGCCTGTCTATGTCACGGCGAGCAGCATGAATTAGCTGTCTGTTTGCCTGTCTATGCCATGGCGAGCAGCATGAGTTAGCTGTCTGTTTTCCTGTCTATGTCATGGCGAGCAGCATGAGTTAGCTGTCTGTTTGCCTGTCTATGACATGGTGAGCAGGTCCAATCTGACTATGCTGTCTGTGTGCCTGTCTATGTCATGGTGAGCAGGTTCAATCTGACTATGCTGTCTGTTTGCCTGTCTATGTCATGGTGAGCAGGTTCAATCTGATTTTGCTGTCTTTTGCTGCTCTAAAATTTCCTTAGGCTGCAAACAAACAATTTAACTTGTCCAAGCCTACCTTTGTAGCTAATCCATTTAAACATGGTGGATTTAACAATATTTCAAATCTACTCTGCTGGACAAGGAAAAATCAGTGGGTTATATTAACTTCAAAAGGAGCTCAGGGGAGAATTTTTCGCCGACGACACTAAACTCTGTCTCGAAGCAAACTCGAGCCAGGTCGCATAAGCTCAAGCCAGGTCGCATAAACTCAAGCAAAGTTTGCATAAATTCGAGCAAGTCGCATAAACTCGAGCCAGGTCGCATAAACTCGAGCCACGTTGCATAAACTCGAGCCAGGTCGCATAAACTCAAGCCAGGTCGCATAAACTCAAGCCAGGCTGCATAAACTCAAGCAGGTCGCATAAACTCGAGCCAGGTCGCATAAACTCGAGTCACGTTGCATAAACTCGAGCCAGGTTGCATAAACTCGAGCCAGGTTGCATAAACTCAAGCCAGGTCGCATAAACTCAAGCCAGGTCACATAAACTCAAGCAGGTCGCATAAACTCGAGCCAGGTCGCATAAACACGAGATAGGTCGCATAAACTCGAGCCAGGTCGCATAAACTCAAGCCAGGTAGCATAAACTCGAGCCAGGTCGCATAAACTCGAGCCAGGTCTCATAAACTCGAGCCAGGTCGCATAAACTCGAGCCACGTTGCATAAACTCGAGCCAGGTCGGATAAACTCGAGCCAGGTCGCATAAACTCAAGCCAGGTTGCATAAACTCGAGCCAGGTCGCATAATTATTCAAAGTGACCCAAATTCACTAATTTAATTTGAATTAATTCAATTAGAGTTAATTCAATTGAAAACTGCACGGGTATGGACGCTGGAACGCACAATAGATATTAAGACCACGTGATTGCAGGCCTGAAATGATGGAAGTGGACTAACAACGAGGTCGTGGAATATTAATCACAGAGGATCTCAAGTGGAGAGACCAAAATGGGAGTTAGCTACAAAAACAACAATAAATATTAACACGATTGAACGGGCTGTGCACCGAACCACGTAACTGTTGCCGGAATTGAGAAACAAGACCTTCCCGCAATGACTGAACGAACTTAAACGTGCAAAATGAAGACTTAAAGGAAAGCCATATAACTTTCAAATACATAATGATTTTTTTGTAGAAGTGACCTGCAAGGGCTCTTTGATGGAGATTTTAACACGAGAAAAAATATAGCGGACACAAATTCCTGGTGAAAACCTTTCAAACATCTGCGGCCTAAAACTTCTTTTCAGTCGCGATAGCAACGATTTGGAACCGTTTACCACCTGAATTAGTTTATATAAACAGAGCTATTACTTAATGAACCGTGACGTCAGTCTATTCTCGGGCAGGATTGGGTAGAGGTTGATCAGGCTTCATCTGCTCATAAAAGATTCATTATTGATGCTAGAATGATAAAATCTGTTAAACAAACACTAAATGGCAAATAAATATGCTTTGTTCCGTTTCTTATTTTTGCTTTAAGGAGGAAGGGCGCGAGAGAGGAAGGCCACGGCAACATAACAATCATGTACTTAGCAATCATATGTAGTTCATTTGCATTATTTTATTTACCCTTTTTCAAAGGCATTGTCCTAGCGCCAATGCAAATGAAACTATGATCGAACAACGCCCTGATCATTCGCTATCTTTCAGACCAACCAACTTATGATTTGACAGAATATATACATTATTCAAAGGATATCTATTTGAAAAAATTACGTTTGACTACAGCACATTCTTCTTTGTTCGATATTATGACCTAAAATGGACCAAACGTTTTTTTTTTGATTACGTTACAATAATTCCTTCGAAATTTAAAATTGTTTGGGCACAGAAGGACATTTGTCAGAAAATAATAATGACAAGCATCTAAATATTGTCTTAAATCTGACTGGTTTATTTAGGATGGATGCGTGTTATTAACATTATATGCACGGATAGGTTCCTAAAACGCCTCTTTGCATCTTAGCTGGTCTACGGAGAGGATGCGACCGATGAGTGCATTGAGTAAAGAGGAAAAGTATGAGCCCGCAATACCGGTTAAAAGGGCACCATTACAAGTCGTCTATACGAATGATAGATTTTACATGGTTTAATTTGACAATTTCTACAAATATCCAGTCATTTAATTTCGTTGCACAGAGGACAAATTTTGTGGCAACTAATTTCAAACCCCTCCAGATTTAATAAAATCGTCTTCATGACATGCGTGGTGTGGTAATTATGCATCTCGTTCATGCCCGTATAGTTATAGATGCGTGGTGTGGTAATTATACATCTCTTTCATGCCCGTATAGTTATAGATGCGTGATGTGGTGATTATACATCTCTTTCATGCCCGTATAGTTATAGATGCGTGATGTGGTGATTATACATCTCTTTCATGCCCGTATAGTTATAGATGCGTGGTGTGGTGATTATGCATTTCTTTCATGCCCGTAAGTAGTAGGTATGTGTGCATAAACGGCATTCTAGAGTCATTTTGGTGGCCGCAAACGACGGATTTTGTCCGGTCTACGGGAATTTGCACATAACA
>SDVV010008294.1:0-17281 GCA_016164225.1 Gammarus roeselii | reverse complement strand
TATATATTCCTCGACGTGCAGTTTATTACTAAGCGAGCAGTCTATTCCTTCACGAACAGTTTATCCCTCGACGAGCAGTCTATTCCTCGACGGGCAGTCTATTCCTCGACGAGCAGTCTATTCCACGATGACCAGTCTATTCCTCGACGATCAATTTACTCCTCGAAGAGCAGCCTATTCCTCGGTGTGCAGTCTATTCCTCAACGAGCAGTCTATTCCTCGACGAGCAGTCTATTCCTCGACGAGCAGTCTACTCATCAACGAGCAGTCTATTCCTCGGTGCGCAGTCTATTCGTCAACGAGCTCTGTTACTCGACGAGCAGTCTATTCCTCGATAAGCAGTCTATTCCTCGACGAGCAGTCTATTCCTCGACGAACAGTCTATTCCTTGACAAGCAGTCTATTCCTCGAAGAGCAGCCTATTCCTCTATGCACGGTTCTTGTTTCCCCTCCGTTGGAACGCTCTCCTGGCGGAAGAACCCTCGGCACTTCCTTCTCGTCTTGCCATAAATTGCGGCAACAGACGAGCAATTAGGAAGCGCCGCTGCAAGATGGATGACCCGAGAGAAAAGTATTGCTCGCTGGGAGAGCTGTTATTTGTTTACAGCTCACTGCTGCTCTCACTCTCTGCCTGTACCCAACCTGAGCTGAGATGAACAGATTCGTGTTGAGGGAGAGTGCTGCTCTCACTCTCTGCCTGTACCCCACCTGAGCTGAGATGAACAGATTCGTGTTGAGGGAGAGTGCTGCTCTCACTCTCTGCCTGTACCCCACCTGAGCTGAGATGAACAGATTCGTGTTGAGGGAGAGTGCTGCTCTCACTCTCTGCCTGTACCCCACCTGAGCTGAGATGAACAGATTCGTGTTGAGGGAGAGTGCTGCTCTCACTCTCTGCCTGTACCCCACCTGAGCTGAGATGAACAGATTCGTGTTGAGGGAGAGTGCTGCTCTCACTCTCTGCCTGTACCCCACCTGAGCTGAGATGAACAGATTCGTGTTGAGGGAGAGTGCTGCTCTCACTCTCTGCCTGTACCCCACCTGAGCTGAGATGAACAGATTCGTGTTGAGGGAGAGTGCTGCTCTCACTCTCTGCCTGTACCCCACCTGAGCTGAGATGAACAGATTCGTGTTGAGGGAGAAGGTGGGGAGATTCACTGGGGAGAGTGATGAGGGAGAGGGTGTGGAGAATCACTGGGGAGAGTGAGGAAATAGAAGGTGTGGAGATGCACTGTGGAGAGGATGAGGGAGTGGGTAGAGAGAAGCACTGGGGGGAGTGATGATGGAGAGGGTGGGGAGAATCAGTGGGGAGAAAGATGCAGGAGAGGGTGGGGAGATGCACTGAGAAAAGTGATGAGGGAGAGGGTGGAGGGAAGCACTGAGGGGAGTGATGAGGGAGAGGGGATGGGGGGGGGAATCACTATGGTGAATGATGAAGAAGAGAGTGGGGAGATACACTGAGAAGAGTGATGAGGGAGAGGCTGGGGAGAATCACTGGGGAGAGTGATGAGAGACTGGGGGGGAGAAGCACTGGGGCGAGTAATAATGGAAAATGTGGGGAGAGGTACAGAAGAGTTTTTAAGAGCTAATAAGCCTTGTTTTGCTGAAACCAACTGAGCAAAACCGGTCAACACAGACCGTTTTATTATTGTGAAAAAAAAAACACTAATATAAAATCGTTTATACTGACATGGAAACAAAAACCTGGACTGGTACCGTTATTAGTACCGTTATTTACATGCAATTGATTTGGTATGCCTGTTGCCGACGTTTTATTTCGTGGAGGTGAAGAACTGAACAGTTTTCTGCTGGGTGAATGAATCATTCAATATTCATAAACAACGCTCAAATGTTGAGGTAAGATGACACTTGACAGTGCACTAATACGGTGTCCCAAGTGTCCCGCATCAGTGCACGAATACGGTGTCCCAAGTGTCCCTCATCAGTGCATGAATACGGCGTTCCAAGTGTCCCGCATCAGTGCACGAATACGGTGTCCCAAGTGTCCCGCATCAGTGCACGAATACGGCGTTCCAAGAGTCTCTCATCAGTGCCCGAATACGGCGTTCCAAGTGTCCCTCATCAGTGCACGAATACGGCGTCCCAAGTGTCCCGCATCAGTGCACGAATACGGCGTTCCAAGAGTCTCTCATCAGTGCCCGAATACGGCGTTCCAAGTGTCCCTCATCAGTGCACGAATAAGGCGTTTCAAGTGTCCCTCATCAGTGCACGAATACGGCGTCCCAAGTGTCCCGCATCAGTGCACGAATGCGGCGTTTCAAGAGTCTCTCATCAGTGCCCGAATAGAGCGTTCCAAGTGTCCCTCATCGGTGCCCGAATACGGCGTTCCAAGTGTCCCTCATCAGTGCCCGAATACGGCGTTCCAAGTGTCCCTCATCAGTGCACGAATAAGGCGTTCCAAGTGTCACTCATCAGTGCACGAATAAGGCGCTCAAAGTGTCACTCATCAGTGCACGAATAAGGCGTTTCAAGAGTCCGTCATTCAAGGTCACTCTTCAGTACACGAATAAGGCGATGAAAGAGTCCTCCATCCAAGAGTCACTCATTAGTGGACGAATAGAAAGTTGAAAGAGTCACTCATCCACGAGTCACTCATTTGTGCACGAATAAGGTGTTGGAAGAGTCACTCATCCAAGGTCACTCATCAGTACACGAATAAGGCGTTGAAAGAGTCCCTCATCCAAGAGTCACTCATCAGTACACGTATAAGGCGTTAAAAGAGTCACTCATCCAAGAGTCACTCATCAGTGCACGAATCAGGTGTTGGAAAAGTCACTCATCCAGGAGTCACTCATCAGTGCACGAATAAGGCGTTGAAAGAGTCATTCACCCAAGAGTCACTCATCAGTACACGAATAAGGCGTTGAAAGAGTCACTCATCCAAGAGTCACTCATCAGGGCACGAATAAGGCTTTGAAAGAGTCATTCATCCAAGAGTTACTCGTCAGTACACGAATACGGCGTTGGAAGTTACTCATCCATATACTACCGTTTTTTTAAATATCACTATCGTATAGGGAATATTCGTGTTAAATTTTCATATAATACTTCATCCCAAGAAAATATTTATATAGGACAAAAAAACATATTGGAAAAAAGTTTACAAGCTACGGTGATCTCTTCAACTCTGCACTGCATGCCCCATGGACGACATCATCGGATTCACCAACACCGGCGACATGACATACTAGCGGGTATTGAGAGTTCCACCGGGTATTATTGAACGCGTATCTCAACTCACAGCCGTAACTCAATGTAAACAAAAACGGCAATTCAGGGGCTGAGCAATGATCGATACAATCAATAAGTAACAATATTCGGCAGTAGAAGCAACGACTCGACTATACGATGCACCGACAGCTGCTTTGCATTCACATTTGCTTTATGATCCAATAATCATCACACTACAATTGAATTGGATATGTTTCATCAGCTTTGTTGCCAATTCAGCAGAAGCGGAATAAAGACGCTCTGCCCGAGTGCTAACATTTCGCGCACGGAGATATCTGCGGTCTCCAGTCAGCATTACTGATATGGATTGCATGATCCCAACATGGCGCTTGTGGGTTTGGAAACAATAAAGCGCTAAAGACTCGTGCTCTTTGCAATCCGTGACTGCGAGCGTTACAGTTTTAAGCTCTTGTTGATAGCCTTCCCACGTCAAGTAATGACTAACTGCGTAACGTGTCTGTCTATTTTTTAGAATGAAAGGAATTTGACTCAATGACGTGACTTTGAAGCACTACAGACATTTTACTGACTCATCTTACTCTGTTCCCCAAGGTTGCCTAACATTACAAGTTCCCGTGTGATTGAATTCGGAGCTTCCAATCTGCCAAGCTCTGTCTGGAACTTATTAATTGTGTTCGAATTATTTCAAAAGTGCCATTACCAGACTGCACTGAAATAATAAAGGGAGTTGAAAGTGCGTTGACGCGAAGGGTAATTTTGCAGTAATCTAAATTTTCTAGTTGTAATGGATCCTGATTCAAGAATGTTATTAACAAATTTTATTTAGATAGAAACCTGAGAACATTATACTTATAATCAAGAACATTGACACAATTTATTATTTATTTTAGAATATTGTTAATGTTCCCTCAGGCAGCCAGTTTATCACCCTGCAATCATTATACGCTGTTTGCACCGCTGTAGAAACCTCAGAAACGGAGCGAATTCTGAAACCATTCCTTAGATATTATTGCCCGAAGTATTGACCTTCCACTGCTTAAGGACCCCATTTCTTCCAAGCTTTCATTGGCAGATTGTATACTCCATCATGTAAAAGTAAGCCAATAAAACCATACAGTTTTGTTTAATCTGTTTCCTTCCATGTCTTTTCATTCTCCCCATGTGCTTCATTCCAAGTAGCATTCACTTGTTTACCCTTTTCATTGGTCTCTCCAGCAATAGTGTTGACCATTTCAGTGTCAGTGCATCGCATTTAGTAGGCGCATTTTTGGCCTCTCCTCCCAATCCGCGTGTCTCGTAGTCCACTTACGCCCTGGCCGCGATCCGCAAACTAATGCTTGATCCAACAGACTGGTGCATCGAGCCCATTTACGAGGTGGAGATTGATGGTCGCTACTGTCGTCACTTTCCGAATCACTAGCAGTTTCAATTTTCAGATCTTGAGTATAATCACCATCAACATTTTCAGCGTCTGAGTATTCGCCAAAACTATCTAAATCAACACCGTCTTCCCTATCGCTTTCTCGTAGTCTGAGCAAAGCTTGTTCCACTGAAACTCTTTGTCGTGCGAGTTGCATCTTCAATGCCCCGCGAACAACTGAAAAGCGAAGTAAGAGGACAGAAGCAATGTTTACATAGAGCGCCACCTATCGGGAATAAGACAGCATCATTGATCAGGAAACATACATGGCGCTCTTGCCTGCCTCGCCAATTCTTGCATTAACAATTTGCAATGACACAGCACATTCATGCAAGTAAAATTATACTTGGTGCATGGACCCCAGGTCACATTAATTTGCCTTTCCTGAAGGAATTTAAAATAAACTAAATGTATTGGTATGTGTGCAGTAACATTCGGATCCCGTGTTATACATGTTTTGAGATGAGATGTCATGGGGTACGATCACCCAGAGAACGATACATATTTTTGGGCAAGTCGTTCAAAGTGCTTAGGCTCAGCACGGACCCCAGGACAGAGTGTGCGGGTTAATTAGAACAAACTGGAATGAGGTGAGTCGTCTCTGGAGAGCATTTGAGAATAACAGATGGCTGCAACCTCCGCACAGACTCCTGGGTGCTGCTGCCCCTGTAGAGTTTCTTGATGTAACATCGTTAATGTCCTGTCATGCGTGAAGTTGAGGCATAGATTATATGGACCATTTCTTTCGAAAAACTTATCGAACACAATTATGGAATATAACCCGTTACATCTGACTCATCACGGCATAACAAATATTATTCATCGACAATAGATTAAACAACACTGAAATGTACAATTCTGGAAAGATGAACGGTATTTTCACGACCACAAGTGCAGGACTCATCTCAAGATCGTATCCCATTGCTCACTTCCCGATTTCTATTACATTAAAATGTATTACGCAGACAATTTATGAACTATCTTAAAAATTCGGCGTTGAATTAGATGAATTTTTAATCGATTTGCAAATTCACTAACAATCATAAATGAAATAAAGAGGAACGGAATCCTGCGCAGACCATGACAAACAAATCATATCATGCAATGGGACTGTCACAGAATGTGTCTGCCACACAGTGCGACTGTAACTTAATTTGACTGCCGCTTAATGTGACTGACACTTAATGTGACTGCTTCTCACTAAGATCATCTATCGATGTGGATTACTTAATGTGACTTCACTAAATGTGACTGTCACTGAATCTGACTGGCATTTAATACGACTCACTTAATATGGCTGGCACTTAATATGACTGTCACTTGCTGTGACTGTCACATGCTCTGACTGTCACTTGCTGTGACTGTCACTTGCTGTGACTGTCACTTGCTGTGACTGTCACTTGCTGTGACTGTCACTTGCTGTGACTGTCACTTGCTGTGACTGTCATTTGCTGTGACTGTCACTTGCTGTGACTGTCACTTGCTGTGACTGTCACTTGCTGTGACTGTCACTTGCTGTGACTATCACTTGCTGTGACTGTCACTTGACGGGAATGTCACTTGCTGTGACTAACACTTGACGGGACTGCCACTTGCTGTGACTGTCACTTGCTGTGACTGTCACTTGCTGTGACTGTCACTTGACGAGACTGTCACTTGCTGTGACTGTCACTTGCTGTGACTGTCACTTGAAGAGACTGTCACCTGCTGTGACTGTCACTTGCTGTGACTGTCGCTTGAAGAGACTGTCACCTGATGTGACTGTAACTTAACGAGACTGTCACTTGCTGTGACTGTCACTTGCTGTTACTGTCACTTGCTGTGACTGTCACTTGAAGAGACTGACACCTAACATGCCTGTCAATTAATGTTTCTGGTCCCAAAAAAGCCAATGCTGTCAATACCCAATTCTCAATTAGGCACGAGGTCACTGTCATTGACAAATATCTAAATGTCAAGCCTTGTTTGTGTGTCAAGTCAAGTACTAACCAGTAGTTCAATTGGTCTCAATCACAGTGATTGGTTTCGCTGCGGACTTTATTAACTGCGCCCGCATGTTGCGACAGTCCAGTCTCCCTTTGTGCATGAATGAGTGGTGGTGATCACTGACCTCATGCGGAGGATTGATGATTGTCCCTTTGTGCATGAATGAGTGGTGGTGATCACTGACCTCTTGCGGAGGATTGATGATGGTCCCTTTGTGCATGAACGAGTGGTGGTGATCACTGACCTCTTGCGGAGGATTGATGATTGTCCCTTTGTGCATGAACGAGTGGTGGTGATCACTGACCTCTAGCGGAGGATTGATGATGGTCCCTTTGTGCATGAACGAGTGGTGGTGATCACTGACCTCATGCGAAGGATTGATGATGGTCCCTTTGTGCATGAACGAGTGGTGGTGATCACTGACCTCATGCGGAGGATTGATGATTGTCCCTTTGTGCATGAACGAGTGGTGGTGATCACTGACCTCTTGCGGAGGATTGATGATCGTCCCTTTGTGCATGAACGAGTGGTGGTGATCACTGACCTCATGCGGTGGATTGATGATTGTCCCTTTGTGCATGAACGAGTGGTGGTGATCACTGACCTCATGCGGTGGATTGATGATTGTCCCTTTGTGCATGAACGAGTGGTGGTGATCACTGACCTCATGCGGAGAATTGACGATCAGGAGGCCGTCCTGGATTTTTATGAGTTTGGCTGAAAGATCGCGCGTCTACGTACCTCACACATCCAATCATCACCACTCAATGATGCGTCTACATACTTCACACTTCCAATCATTACCACTCAATGATACGTCTACATACCTCACACTTCCAATCATCACCACTCAATGATGAGGGTTGCGACCTACTCAGATGTGGCAGTTTGATTGAAACACTGGGAAGAGATTAAATTGGTTCACTGGAGCTGTAGCGTAAGATGTCCAGCTGTGGCAAAGACAGCACGAAGAAAATCTTGTTAGCCTAACGAGTATGTGCTCGACAGTAACATCGGAGTATATATACTCGTCATCAAGATCATAGCCTGGGCATACACATTGTATAAAGTCAGCTCTCGCCATCAAGATCAGAGCCAAATCATACATATAATAAATCCAATCAGCTCTTCCGCATAGCTGGCTAATTAAAGTCCCTCAATACATACTGCAAATTGCTTTGTCTGAGTTCCGTGTGGTAGAGTTGGACAAAATACTCTTAAAATGTACGAAATAAAAGTATTTCTGCCAGTGCAGCTCTCCGGAATAATTCTGCCGTGTAGTAGTCAAACTTCTGTTCAAGAGACGATCGAGGAGGCGTCCGGTGCCTGGACATCAGTGTCGATGTACTGTTACCAAACCATCATGCCAGTCCTACTATTGGATTAAATTTACATTATTTCGAATATGCCTAATTGTGTCGCTGCATAACTTGTTTCATTTGGTTGGTGCATGGTAGGGTAAATACTTGAACTTCTCCGTGAACGCTGGTCCATAAGGTACTGAGTATTAGAAAATGAGGAGGTCCAGTAACATTCTTTCGTGTGGCGGCGATAAGAATACTTGATACCGTTCCCCTTGCGGGTCGTAAGAGTCGAAGGGCCGAGCGAGTGCACGCCGCGGAACGTGTGCACACAGCAATATGATCGATCGATGCTGCGTTCACAAGTGTTTACAAGTGCAGGAAGACAGCAACAGGCCTTTTGACTCAAACTGGGTTGCCTTCTGATAGTAAGAAGATTAGTTCGGAAGTAGAAAGTCTAAGATAGCATCTTGTGTCTGTATTTTCTGTTTTGATAGATCAAGATAGGGAAAGTTTGTAAAAAGAAATAGCATTTAACGATGATACTCAAACAACTCAAATCAGCACCTGAAGGGGAAGCCACCGACCCACGGTGTTGATCTGAGATTGTCACTCTTTCATTCCTCGTTAAACTAAAGTTGACCGGTGTCATTGTTGAACACCGTTTTGCAACGAGCAGGTAACAATTTCGGGCACCTTTTTTACCGTGCTGGTGCCAATACCGGGCACTAATTTAACCGTATGGGTGCCTTTGCCGGACACCATTTTTCGCGAATATACTGGTGAAAGTGCTATATGTGGGATCTATTTAGCGCCGATTTTGGTAGAATTTGTCGAGCCGTGACTTAAACGTTTCAATTGTATCGCTGTTCATAAGAGCACCGTGATCTACCTGTGTGTAGGCGTCAGGTGGCAACAGTCGGGTGTCCTGACAAGCAAAAATAGATCAGTAAGAAGCTCTTCATCCTCTATAAGCCTATTCGTGTGTGAGGAGGCACACATAGTCGTGTGTGGGGAGGCACACTTATTTGTGTGTGGGAAGGCACACCTTTTATTGTGTGTGGGGAGGAGCACCTTTTGTATACACCTGTAGTTCTTCTCTACTCTCCAATTTACCCCATGCATGTATGGCCATGCATCTGATATATCCCTCCATATTTTCACCCAAGTTAAGAGGGGATGTAAACATTTCAGAACAGACCTGGGAGGTCTCATTAAATGAAACTTTCAGACTCTGGATTCTCTTGCATTCGTAATCTTTATAGGCACAGAGATTGTTGTCAAGCCAGGATTCTCTTCCATTCGTATTATCTAATTTATATTTATTGGCACAGGGATTGTTGTCAAATATATGTCCATCCGCCATGTGGCTTCCCTTTCCTGACTGAGTCCCTAGTCCCATGAACAGAAGAAATCGAGAATGAACAAACTATCTCGCATAAAGAGGACGGTAAATTAAGCTGCCATGGATGAAACCGCGCTTCTGCTAAGCGACTGACAGCGTAGTTGCGCAAAGATCAGCGACATATGTATAAAAGAAAATCCCGCTAAGCCACAACAATTATGAAAAAAAATCAGAACACTTATTTTGATACAATTTTTACGTTCCATTATATAGCTACTGAGTCTTCTACTGGGTCCCTAACACGCCTTCGAATATTTACTGTAAATCTCTTACCCTTACGTTAACATCTACTTCACTTTCTTCATTTGGATTGATGTTCTTCTTCAGCAATCGAACATTCTTATTGACTAGCTGAAGTCAGATCCTCTCTTCCAAGATATTCTCGTTTAATAAAAGCATCGACTACAGTAGATTGGCGTCCCCTAATATATCTAAAAGGGTTACGTGAGTTTCCCTTTTCGCACTTAGAGGTTTCTTGCATTTACAAGACGTTTCTTCAAAAAGGTTCTGTATCACACGTTCGTTCAGCGTACGGCAGCGACACTTCAGCGTATGGCAGCGACACAAAGAGCTTAGCAGTTCCCTTGGTTGCCAAACACTCCTGTACACTACGTCCGTTTCCTATCGCTAATTTAGGGTTCGTCTTCAACGTTTCATTCTCCTTTCCCAGTGCAGACACATCAGTGGATCCATGTTGATTGCTCGGCAACGGTTGGTCATCCACTTTCCACGTTTGAGCTTGAATTGCTATCGTACGTGGATGCTTCCTTCCACACCATATCACGATAGTTGGTTTTACATAAGGTGGCTGCCTCCAACTGCTGCTGTGGTAGTGATATCGATGGTGGTGGTGTTGGTGGTGGAATCAGTGATGGTTGTCGCGGTGGTAGAAATAGTGGTTAAGGGGGAGGGAGTGTTTGTGACAGAGATGGTGGCAGCGATATCAGTGATGGTTACTGTGTTGATGGAGGAGGCGGTTGGTCAGTTGCTTATTGTATAGGTTGCGATTTTTTTTCCTTTTTATGGGGCCCGAAGGCCCCGGAGTGTTGCCTCCACCCTTTATTTCCTAATGCCGCCATAGATAGGGACTCCCAGCTCCAACGCTCGTCAGAGATTGTGGGACATAAACATACTACTGCCACCTCCAGCCTTGCCGGAGTTACAGCCTAACCCCTCTACCTTAACAACAGATCCAATATATAACTCCCCGAGGTGATAAGCATAAAACCTAATTAATCATTCAAAGCGTTGCCACGTTGCACGGCAAGTCCCAGACTCTGCCGATGTCGTGGATCAGGAGGCTGCTGGACTTGCCGATAACGCCGGTCGCCTCGATAACCAAGGGCTCAAGAAGGTTGCGGTCATAGCGCAAAGGTGTGCTGTTAAGGCATCGACCCCATCATGACCACTCACAGGGCCTTCAGTTTTCTACAAGTCCTTCTTAGTCGACGTTTGAATACTTTTTCAAGAACTTTCTCTGAGCAAGCATTGCTGTAATAAACATTTCTATCATGGATATCCTCTGAGCATTACAGCTCCAACTTCGCGGGACTTTGACAAGGCTAAGTACCTCGTCTAGTGCCTGCTGAATG
The DNA here is from genome assembly GCA_016164225.1 of Gammarus roeselii. NCBI lineage: Eukaryota > Metazoa > Arthropoda > Malacostraca > Amphipoda > Gammaridae > Gammarus > Gammarus roeselii. Next base: position 6,367 of record SDVV010008294.1, on the reverse strand, counting down.
ATTTTAAATGCTACACTATAAGAGGACATTTCGATTCTGACGTCAATATTTCTCAAGTCAATAATTGGGATTTTGTCAATGTCAACGGCTGTAAATACGTTGATTATCTTCACTCGTCAGGTGTAAAATAATCTCTTATAAGTCTCTCAACAATAGATTAAACTGTAGAATAATCCAGGGGCTGAACATTTACATAAAAATGCAGGGCTTTGCTAAAAACGTACGTAGTCTTTGCTGTTGGCACCAGATCGTCTATCGGTGTGACGTAGTTCCGGCTCCTAAAACAAAGAACATCATTAACATTATTCTCACCTCAACCTGCTATGTTGACATTCTTGCCTTTCGGTGCTATCAACGATGGTATTAGGACCGGCCAATGTAAGTCCCAAGCTCTGAAGGCGCCACTTTAACATTGAGGGCTGTGTCTTGTAGTTTATAGAACACTATACAATCATAACTGCTTACTTTCAGAGCACTTAGACAGATTCAAATTTTGCCACGGAATCTTATACAGCACCTGTGCAGTACATCAACGCACAAACCCTGGGAGTATATGGCCGGCCTCCTCTCTCTACCACCACCACACCACCATGGGTTATCCTAAGCCAATTATCAGTCCCTTCTGGCCTCTGGCCTTATTCCTGACCCTGGCCTATGACCTTACTCCTGACCCTGGCCTCTGGCCTTATTCCTGACCCTGGCCTCTGACCTTACTCCTGACCCTGGCCTCTGACCTTACTCCTGACCCTGGCCTCTGGCCTTATTCCTGACCCTGGCCTCTGACCTTACTCCTGACCCTGGCCTCTGACCTTACTCCTGACCCTGACCTCTGACCTTATTTCTGATCCTAGCCTCTGACCTTACTCCTGACCCTAGCCTCTGACCTTACTCTTGACCCTGGCCTCTGACCGTATTCCTGATGCTGGCCTCTGACCGTATTTCTGACCCTGGCCTCTAACCTTACTCCTGACCCTGACCTCTGACCTTACTTCTGATCCTGGCCTCTGACCATAATCCTGACCCTGGCCTCTGACCTTACTCTTGACCCTGGCCTCTGACCGTATTCCTGATGCTGACCTCTAACCGTATTTCTGAGCCTGGCCTCTAACCTTACTCCTGACCCTGGCCTCTGACCTTATCCCTGACCCTGGCCTCTGACCGTATTCCTGACCCTGGCCTACGACCGTATTCCTGACCCTGACCTCTGACCTTACTCCTGACCCTGGCCTCTGACTTTACTCCTGACCCTGGCCTCTCACCTTACTTCTGACCCTGGCCTCTGACTTTACTCCTGACCCTATCCTCTCACCTTACTTCTGACACTGGCCTCTGACTTTACTTCTGACCCTGACCTCTGACCTTACTGCTGACCCTGGCCTCTGACCTTACTTCTGACCCTGGCCTCTGACCGTATTCCTGACCCTGGCCTCTGACCGTGTTCCTGACCCTGGCCTCTGACCGTATTCCTGACCCTGGCCTCTGATCGTTTTCCTGACCCTGGCCTCTGACCGTGTTCCTGACCCTGGCCCCTGACCGTATTCCTGACCCTGGCCTCTGACCGTATTCCTGACCCCGGCCTCTGACCTTACTCCTGACCCTGGCCTCTGACCTTACTCCTGACCCTGGTCTCTGTCCTTACTCCTGACCCTGGCCTCTGACCTTACTTCTGACCCTGGCCTCTGACCTTACTTCTGACCCTGGCCTCTGACCTTACTTCTGATCCTGGCCTCTGACCTTACTTCTGACCCTGGCCTCGACCTTACTTCTGACCCTGGCCTCGACCTTACTTCTGACCCTGGCCTCTGACCTTACTTCTGACCCTGGAATCTGACCTTACTTCTGACCCGAAGTATGTTTTGGGGGCTTCTGACGCTACCATTTGGCGGCAATGGGTTGAATGTTGGAGTGTGTGTATGTCACTGCATGAGGCGAGTGTGAGGTGCGTCTTGCCGCCGGCTACTCCTTGCTGCATGGGGGTGTCTGCATGGCGTCTGAAGCGGTAGTTGTGCGTGGTGTTTAAAAAATTTGCTTCTTGAAGTGAATATCGTGACGAATTAAATTGGAAGCATTTACAAGTCGGTCACATTGTGTTCATTGTAATTAGTAAGGGCTTTAACAACAGAATAAAAATCCCGAATTTGTATTTACTCCTTCACATAGAAGGGTTGAATTTTGGATTACATAGTTGGTTGCATGCTATTACTCAGTAGCAGTGATGATTTATTCTGTAGTGACAAAAAGTTGACAATATCCAATGCGTTTATTCCATAGGTCAGAATTAACCCAACTTCGAAACTTCCATGTGCAACATAACATTAAAATTCATCGTCAATATCCTGCCTTCTCATCCTTCATCTAGCCACAACTCTTCCGGCCAACAGCCAATACTATTAGTGCACCAGCATTGGTCGCCGTGCCGGATATCAATGCCTTGAGTGCCAGAGTCTGAGGCACAGGGAAAAGAATCCGGGGTCAGAGATCGAGCAATAGATCCATTGCTTTGTTGTCGTGGACCAATGCTTTTGACAGCATGTGGAAAAATCATTGAAGCAAATCGCATGGGTGAAAGCCGAAACAGTCGAATAAATATTAACAAAATGTACCAAGTGGAGAAGAAATTGCAATATCTGTTCAAATTTAGTGGATATTTCTGCTTTAATTTACTATCTATGTAGATTTAATATCTTTATACGTAAATTGTTATCAGATAGCAATAAAATAACCGCAAGATCGACATGACCTCATGGTAGATATGACCTCATGGTAGTAGATATGACCTCATGGTAGTAGATATGACTTCATGGTAGACATGACCTCACGTTATAGTGTCAGAATGAACTTTAATTATTGATGTTGCAGTTTAATAAATAAAAGCTAACGATATCTCTATTTCACCAAACAGACACAATAAAAACTTCCATTGAATGATCACTCCCAGGAAGCAGTTGTTGTTAAATTAATTTGCGTTTTATTAATATAATTTATTATTGGGCATGTCATGTTCCTACATAAAAATTACCAGCGAAATATATGAGAATCAAAGCCTCCTCTCCCATCACTCATAGACCAGGCTTCTACATCCTTACAACCCCCAAAAACTTCACCATCCACGGAGATCACGTTTCCAATCCCTATCATATACCGGCCACGACTCCCGCTCCAACCCTAAACGAAACTTATCAATCGCCTCTCCATCACTCACTCACTAGCCGGCACCTCCTCTCCATCACTCACCCACTATCCGGCATCTCCTTTCCATCACTCACCCACTAGCCGGCACCTCCTCTCTATCACTCACCCACTAGCCGGCACCTCCTCTCCATCACTCACCCACCAGCCAGCACCTCCTCTACATCACTTCTCCACCGGCTATCAACATCTCTCCATCACTCCCACACCGGCCCCTACTTCCTCTTTATCACACCGACACCGGCCAACTTCTCCTTTCCATCACTTCCACACCAGCTATCACTATCTCTCCATCACTCCCACACCGACCACCACTTTCTCTTCATGACACCCACACCGGCCACCACTTTTTCCTCATCACTCCCATTCCAGCCGCCACCTCCTCAACTTGACTCCTCCACCGGTCGCCTTCTCCTCTCCATCACTCCCCTACCGGCCGGCACCTACTCTCCATCTCTCCCACACCGTCCGTCATCTCTTTTCCATAACCCCCACACCGGATACCACTTCCTCACCATCGCTCCTTCGCCAGCCAACACTCCCTCCCTATCACTCGCACGCCAGTCACCACTTCCCACTCCCACGCCAGCCACCACTTCCTCCCCATGACTCCCACACCGGCCGCCACCTCACCTCCATCTTTTTGTAAAGGATGTTTATATGTCAAGATACTACTTACAAATAAGGTGGTTTAATAGAACATCATGTAAATTAATAAATAAATAATCTTCGGGAAGACGAAACTCCCACAAAGAGCGAAATGATAATACACAACAGTATAGGTTGTAAGTGAGCACCCTGAAGAGGTGCTCTGCGACCCATTAAAGCCTCTCCTCAGCTTCTCGACCTGCTGATAGAAGGCATAATGCATTGCTCTCTACGTCTAAGCCCAGTCGTTGGTGAACCCAGAGAAAAATCCCGTGAATCTCCAGTTGCCTCCGTTAATCTACGCCCAATCTCCTTCACAATCTGCGCAATTGACTCGGCATGCACTCCCGTAATTTCCAAGGCTATAGGCTCAAATTGGAACTGTCACATCAAAATGCCGGACTTCCTGCGATTACGCGTCTCTGCCTCTGTAACTCTGGAATAAGTTAAAGTAGCAGAATTTATCAAATGGGTTTCTGCATAGGTGTCCACACAAGTATTGTCTCAGCATAAACTCTTATACTTTTTTAAATAAACAATGCGATGCCATCGGGGCTCTGATCATCAATCTCTATCCAAACTCGAGAGGTACCAAACCGATGAAAGCCCGCTCTCTGCAAAAATCTCTTGGCGATGTTGTTCAGCGCCGGGTGTCTGAAAAAGCAGTCAGCACAGTGCTTACATCGGAGTCCAAGCAGTCCCAACTCGTCCATTCTCTGACCGCAGCGACACGGATGCTGCTGGCAGATTTCGATCCCACCTTCAGAGCGTCTCTGAATCCAGGAGTCTCCAAATATGGTACAGGAGCTGCGTGTGTATAATGGCCACTTTCTTTGATATAGGTAGCCAGGGAACGTACTCTCCCCGTTTGGTCCGCAACAGCAAGCAAACCGTTCAGTGAGCTCACATCCAAAAATGCAAATCCCACACATTCTCCTTACCCTTGTCCAGTCCCTCCTCGTCCTTGCGGCACCCTGCAGCTCCTCCTAGACACTCACGATATTCACATCGGAAAGGACGTCTGCGACTAAGTCACTCTCTCAATGCAACGACGAAATGAAGACTAGAGAGGCAATTTCTCCGGCCTTTTTAAGCCCGAGGACTACTTGACCAGCTCAAAGCCCTGTCTTCAAGTAAGGCATTGATTTGTCTCCCTAGTAACGGCATACCTTAACAGCAAATCGAAACTGTTCAAACACTCACCATGTTGATAAGCGGGTGAAGATCTGAGAAAGTACTGCAATTTAGAAATAGAGAAACATAATTTCAAGAGAACAAAAGCTTAATGTCACGATCGGCTTCAATCACGTGATCATTGGTCTAAGTCCTTTTGTTTGCTTCTCAAGCATCAGGTATGCCGTCTTCCAAAGTTGAATTTCGATCAGCGTTCACTGTCTGTCGAAACTACACCTATATCAGGTAGAACCAATGTAAAGCATCTTTCTGTATGATCCAATTCCTGAGGTAAGTGGTCCTGGATAGTTAATACTCACTTTATATGGTCAACCTCCAACCCGATTCTTTGCAACTGATTAATGAAGCGTTGCACGGAAACAATACCTTTTCTGGTGAGTCTCAAAGAGGGGGTATATCAAGGTACCAGACAGTGAACTCAATGTCAATAGTTCGGGCAACCTCGTCAACACTCAGAGATAATATCAGAGCCGGTCTAAATGGGTCCCCATACCGGATACCAGTGGAAGATTGCAACACTTCTTCACCGTGATATAATGTTGATGGTTGAGAACATGCTCTCAGACAAAACTCTCTCCATCACTCCCACTCCCGCCACCACTTCTTAACGCATCACTCTCATACCGGTCAGCACTATCTCTCCATCAGTCGTATATTAGTCACCACTTCCTACCCAACACTCCCACACCATCCGCCACCTTCTCCCCATCACTTCCACACTGGCAACCACCTCCCCCCATCACTTCCACACTGCAACCACCTCCTCCCCATCACTTCCACACTGGCAACCACCTCCCCCCATCACTTCCACACTGCAACCACCTCCTCCCCATCACTCCCACACTGGCAACCACCTCCTCCCCATCACTCTCACATAAACCACCAGTTCCTCCCTAACCAAACAGTGTTACTGCCGGTTACTGTGCCGTGCAATCTGCATTACGATTGCCTCCGTCACCTAGAGTGCGTTTATCGTATTTTGCTGCACTCTCAGCAGGGCACTACAAGGGATTGCTTTCCAGCTGTGTACGGTTGTAAAACGTAAATAGAAACAATAAAACAGATAGCAAGAAGGATAAATTGGGTTTAGTTCACAAATATAACAGCTTTTACTATGAATTATTTGGTAATAAATGAACAATATATGGACGGTTTCAAAAAGTAACGAATGGGAAACATTCAATGTCATTGTTAAATGGCACTTCCTAATATCTTTCTGCTTACATGTCCTTCCTGTACCCCAAGACATTTTTAAACCCCTTCTAAACTCGAAATTTTTTGACACAGGTAATTAACCATTCATGATAGTACATTGAAATTGAGACAGATTTTGAAC
>SDVV010008293.1:0-17282 GCA_016164225.1 Gammarus roeselii | reverse complement strand
ATATGTGTGTATTTATATATAGCAGGTATTCTGCCTTGAGCGGTGCGCTCTGTTCCACACATTGCAGTGATACGGCCTTGCTCTCCAAGAGAAGCTCCAAACTGATCAGGGATGCTGACATATGTGCTGGAAGCTGCTTCTAATGGAACAAGGTAGCCGTTATGTGTGCTGAGTGCAACTTGATACTTAACTGGATTGCTGCCGAGTGAACTGAGTACTGTTACAAACTGAGCACTACTGCTTTGGGCGAATGTGTGGTGGCACTCCTTACAAATCTGAGATGCTGCCTGCACGTCGTGCAGGCAGCATCTCAGCACACATAACTTACTATCTCCATGCCGCTATGTAGGAAACATGAATGTATGAAGATAGTATGATATGTGTGGTTTTCTGCGTGATCCGTAGTTGATTTTTAGCACAGGAAAAAAATCAGGAACTAGGTAGAAAAGGTGTCTCTTCACTACATGTGAAACCTAATACTTGTAATAGTTTTTCTCACGTGTTCTACAAATATAGAGGGCCCAATCGAAACACACCTTTTTAAAAACAATCATCATCGCACAGAACACTACTTACGAAAATATCTTCGTCTGTGATTGTTGCAGACTATTAAGAACAGAACTAATCTGCATGACACGTGTTGTTAGTTATGTACGCCATACACCTGAACCACTGCTTCCTTCACTCAATGTGTGCTGAATGCCATTTCAAGTCAATCTGCAATCTTACTGACTAGGCCACCACCTTAAAAAAAATATATTTTGTGTGCACATTTTATCGCTCTACATTTCTTTAAGTGAAAAAAAAGTTCAAAGACAAAATGAAACTTCCATGGACTGGCTTGATACAAAATAGATTGAGCAAATTTTACGTTATAAACTTATTTCTCCATCCGGCTAGAGCAAGAGGAGAAAAGGGGTGGTTGAAAACATTCTTTGTTGAAGTTCTCATGAACTTGGATAAAGTACTTCGCTGCAGCAGCCTCAGAGGAGTCATCATCGCGTCGTAACCTTGCCCCAAACTTACTGGTCTAATTACTGCCCGGGGTCTCCTTATTTGTCCTGTCTCCGTTCCTGTTTGGCCGCCGGGTCATTTGGACAAATTATTTTCCTCCCATGGCATTCACAATAGATTCTGCAGGAGATATTTTAATGTTGGGAGTTTCCGCTGGACAAATACTCTCAGAACTGACGTGATACACGGAAATCAATATTTGCACTAAGCGGTAGCGTTGAGTCTACTCATGTTACTACCGCTACTTGTTTTGATTCAATTTCTGATATTTCTTGAAGTAAAATATAGACCGACTCTCACTAAAAGATCTCATTCTCATGAAATATTTTTGAATCATTATTTTCTTTTGAGTAGATCGAGGCATATTGTTGGACAAATCGAATGCGACACCAAAAGCTATTGCCTTAACAACGGAAGGGCTGTCGACCAGAAGAGGAGGCATGCTGCAAAAAGTGTACCGACTCCTACCTCTTCCAACCAGCAGGAAAGAAAGAGCGAAGAACACAGAGAGATGAACAAATAAAAGTGGGTTAGACATTATTGTTGATAACAATTTCATTTTAAAGTTCCATTTATTTGTCAGCGAATTCCACGCGTCTTACTTCAGTACGTGTAGGAAAAGTTACATCAAGTCAAAAGTTCTGCAACGAATAACATCAGGTCAATTTTATATGTAAACACACGACGCCTATATCTTCAGTTGTGTTGAATTCAACACAAAAATAGATCCTTAAAGATAGTTAAACACCTGACACCACCCGGTCAAGGTGATGTAAGTGTGAATCAGCAGCAGAATTTCCACCACGCATGGGACCCATACTCCAGCAAAGCCACTATCTACGTACTATGGGTAACAGAAATAGGGTCTTTTGTTTACTACATGGAGATAGTATGTTTTCATATATACTTTACATATAGGGCTGTTTCCTCTTGACTATAGTAAACAGTTATATGTACATACATACCTAAAAATGTACAATCTCCATCCAAGGCTATCAGAAACAAAACGCAAACTTCCCTTTTTTTTGACGTCCGTAGTACGTATAAGTGAGGAAACATAGAACAAATATGTGGTGACAGCAAAACATTCTCTAAGAACGTCTCGATCGAGAAACCAATCAACTAAGATTCGGACTTAGCGGCCAATTTAAGATACATCTGAAACGTTAGTTTAGACATACAGACACAGACACTAGGCACCTCATACTCCCCTCATTCACTAACACGCAAACAACCTTAGCCCTTCAGCGCGCAGCCCTTTAGTCCAGCCAGGCGACCCAGAAAAAACATTTCGAGTCGAAGGTTAAGTCCGAGATAATGTCAGCAGCAGGGCCTGACAGCGTTAACTGGATGATTCAGCCCTGCTGCGTCCTCGAAATCGATCCCTCCCCCACCCATGATCGTTCAGTTTCTCAACGTAACGCCAAGGGCGGAAAAGCACATCAGGCTAGCGTTATAATACATCCATTCACCATCAATCTCTACTCACGCCTATTCATTGCACGCCCTCTCGCTACTTCCACATTTATGTATCTCCTTGATAACAGCTGCATCACGCCATCACTCCATTCAAACTTCGATCTATCTCCACGGCTACATCTAATCACCTGAGCCTGTATCACCTTTTCACCCATCTCTCCTCATCCATCTTCACCATGTACACGAGCCATCTCAGTACAATTGAATCTACTCTGCTCTCTAACTTCCTCACCATCCTTGTTCGAATACAAACATCGTCGTAATTGATCTTATCTCGTAAAGTCACTCGTCATGCCTCTCAAACATTTCATCTCGAAATGTTTGAGGGCATGACTGGAGCAAAATAAGTGACATTTCATCTCGCTTCCCAAGTTTCCATCCCGTAGAAAATATTTGGAACAACAACTCCCTCATACAACCTTCTCTTTGCTTTCATTACACTCCTCTGTGCACCCAATACTTTACACCCTTCAGTCACTCGATACTTCACCTCAGTTTCCTCTAGTTCAGTCTCCTCCATATGAGAGCCCATGTACTACAAGCACTGACCTTCCTCAAGTAACTCATCATTTAGGAGGACACAAATTCTGCTCGCATTGACATTTGTCAAACATTTCATTACTTTAATTTTACCCTCGATAGCATGCAGTTTCCTCCTCTCACATACTATAATATTTCCGACATCAGCCTATACAACTTCTCCAAATCTGACAACAGTGTCGTGTCATACGCAAACAGTAATTGACTCAACTTACAACTCCGCCCGTTTGCTCCCACCAGCTCTAAAGTTTGACCCAATAAAATGGCGTTCACCGCCTTGACCACCACTTCATCCATGTTGTGATTGAACAGCCTGGGAGACGTCTCGCAATCCCAAGCAGTCCCACTTACTTGGTGAACCAATCACCTACCTTGTTCCTCACTCTGACACATGTTCTGCTGGAAACCTAGAATCTCTGAACAGCTAAAAATAAATTCGCGCTCTCCATTCAAACGCAACACCATCCTCAGTGCCTCCCTGACGACTTATCTTAAACCTTTTCTAGATCCACGAAAACCCATGACACATCATGTCTGTTTGCAAAGTTCTCCTCGCAGATTTGTCTCAAAGCAAAATTCTGATCGGCACACCCTCTACTATTTCTGATGCCCCGCTGTTTCTCCCCTATTGTACCATCTGTACTGTGTCCAATCCTCCTAATTAACACCCTCCCGTGCCACTAACGGATGACACTTTACAAATTGATATTTCACCAGTTGCAGCATTCATTTTTATATCCTTTACCCTTTGCCCTTCAGGCATTCAGAGGCAACTTCGTTCAAGTTATGGGCAGTCCTTGGATTTACTACCTCTACCAATGCATGTATTTCTTCAAAAATTGTCCGCAAAAAGTCTCGCTTTCAAAACCGGCATCTGTGCACCACCACCCACAGCTACAATGTCAGCCTTTCTGACATCCTCAACATTTCAGTAAAATTCTCAGCCCACCTCTTCCGTACATCACCCCTCTCCAATAACAACTGGATTTTTATTTCTTTCATCACCTTATCCTTCCCGGTCTCCTCCTTCCTTACCCTCGTTACCTGTTTTCAGAACATATTTTTTGTTCTTCTCACAATTTTTGCTTAACCGCCTATCTCACCTAGCAGCCCCATGATGCGGGTGGTGAGCTCTCTCCACTACCCGCATCATCTCCTTTTGCTTCTTTCTGTTGTTTTCCTGGGTTGCCACCGACCTTGCTTGCCAATACTCCTCAATGGCTCTTCTCTTCTGCCCCACCGCCAGTTCAGCCTCATCGTTCCAACACATGCAACCCTTCCTCCTGTCATATTCCTCTATCGACACCTGCTGGAACTTATCAGTTCGCCTTGCCACAATCAGTTCACTTACTTTCACTACCACTCATCTCCTCCTACTATTTTTGCCTTTCCACCCCTGCTCCACTCTTTAACTTCCGTTCACCAGTAGATGGTCGGACATTCTGGCAGGCACCATCTTCAACTACCGTACATTCAACGGATTCTCCACCTCTCTCCTTAAAAGAAGTACACAATTCATCGGCGAGTCTTCCTTACTACACCATGGACCGTCCTTACGTACTTGTACTTGTGGGTAACTCGCTGCTTCAACTAGACAATTATAATTAGCATATCTTAATCCAAGCACAACCCTATCAGATTCTCTCCACGGTCATTTGCACCGAGAACACTAAACCTCCTTTCATTATTCACCACCACTACATCTTCAACTCTCGCATTTAGGTTACGCAGTAAAACCATAGTGTATTGACCACCTAAACTTTCCATTCAGTCACTCAGGTTAATTCAGAATTGCTCCCTCTCCTTCTCACTCCACTCGCTACCAGGTCCGTAAGCACTAACAAACGCCTATCTTACATGACCTAACTTGACTTTCACCCTCATCAATCTAGAGGATATTGCTTCCACTCGGTACCGATACTAGTCAACCAATCCCTCAATATCAATACCACTCCTTCTCGTCCCAAGCCTTCCTATACAGATACAGAAACAGATACAGATACAGACACTTGGCCGCATCCCTCAGAAAGGGGGATGGCCTACGGCAAGGCGCACCTCACACCCTCATACGCTCACACTCACACAACTTAGCCCTTGTGTGCTAAAGGGTCCGGCCGGTACCCCCTCAACATACACTCTGGGTCACGAGTGCAGTCCGAGGATCCTTCGTTAGAAGCAGGGCCCGACAGTTTTCACTGGTTCACCCCAGCCGCGTCCTAATGCCCCCCCCCCACCCACGAACATCCCGACAGCGGGGTGCCAAGGGCGGGAAAGCACATCAGAGCAGCGTCAAAATCAACCATTCACAACCATTCTCCACTCACGCTTGTTCATTGCACGTTCTCTCGCCACCTCCACATTCATGTCTCTCCTTCCCAACGCCTGCGTCACACCATCCATCCACCCAAACTTCGGTCTACCTCTAGGCCCGCGACCACTCGCCTCAGCATTCATCACCCTTCTCACCAATCTCCCTTCATCCATCCTCTCTATGTGCCCGAACCATCTCAGAATACGCGAATCCACTCTGTCCTCCAACTTCTTCACCATCCCTTTTCTATTTCGAACCACGTCGTTACTCCGGCCATGCTCATCAAACATTTCATCTCGAATACATTCAACCTTCTTCTCTCCTCTGCTCTCACCCCCCACGCCTCAGCTCCGTAGAGCACAGTTGGGACAACAACACCCTCATACAGTCCTCTCTTTTCTTCCATCCCCAACGTCCTACAGATCATTATACTCTTTAGTGCACCCAACACTTTACATCCCTCCTTCACTCGCGCCTTCACTTCAGTTTCCACTAGTTCAGACACCTCCACAGGGGAGCCCAGATACCTAAAACACTGAACTTCCTCCATGAGCTCTCCATTTAGTGTGACACTAATTTTGCTCACATCGACAGTCCTCGAGCATCTCATTACTCTACTCTTACCGACGCTCACTCGAAGCTTCCTCCTCTCACACACTCTACCAAACTCAGACACTAGCCTACATAGCTTCTCCTCTGAATCCGCAATCAGGGCCGTATCATCAGCAAATAGCAAATGGCTCAACTGCCAACTCCGCCCATTCGCTTCCAACAGTTCCAAACCACGACCCAGCACACTCGCATTCACCTCCCTGACCACTCCATCCATATAGAGGTTGAACAGCCAGGGAGACATCACGCAGCCTTGTCTCAGTCCCACTTTCACTGTGAACCAATCACCCACCTCGCTCCCCACTCCGACACATGCTCGGCTGTCGGCATAGAAACTATGCACCGCTTTCAACAGCTGTCCGCCCACTCCATGCAAACGCAACACCCTCCACAGCGCTTCCCTGTCAATCCTGTCGTATGCCTTCTCCAGATCCGTGAAGGCCCAGAACACATCCTTTCCTTTGGCAAGGTACTTCTCACAGACCTGTCTCACTGCAAAAATCTGATCGGTACACCCTCTACCACTCCTAAAGCCACACTGTTCCTCTTCAATTGCGCAGTCCGTACAGTACCTAATCCTTTTGATCAGCACTCTCCCATGCAACCTACCAACCACACATAACAGACTGATACTTCTCGAGTTGCAGCATTCATTTGTATCTCCTCTGCCCTTATATAACGGAACAATGCAGGCACTGCGCCACTCACTCGGTACCACGCCTGCCACAAAACACAAGTTCAGTACCCTCACCAACCATTCGACAATCATTACTCCACCCTTCTTCAGGCACTCGGTCGCAACGTCATCCAAACCAAGGGCTTTCCCTGCTTTAATCACGTCCACTGCCTCCTGCACCTCTTCTCTGGTAATGTCCGCAACAATTCTTTCTCCCAAAACTGACATCCGAGCACCACCACCCACAGCAACAATGTCAGCCTCTCTGTGATCCTCGACATTCAACAACTCATCAAAATACTCAGCCCACCTCTTCCGTACATCACCAATTTCCAGAACAACTGGCCGTTTTCATCTTTCACCACTTCCTCCTTTCCGGTCTCTCCCTTTCTCACCCTCTTCACCTCTTTCCAGAACATCTTTTTGTTCGCCTCAAAATTCTGTCCCAACCGTCTGCCCCACCTGGCATCAGCGTTCCCTTTGGCTCTCCTCACCACCCGCTACCTCGTTTTTCCTCTTTTTGTAGCTTTCATAAGCCACCTCCGACTTCACCTGCAACCACTCCTCAAACGCTCCTCTTTTCCGTGCCACCGCCAGTTTGACCTCCTCGTTCCACCACTTGCAGTCTTTCCTCCTGCACTCGCCCACACAGCGAGCACCACACACCTTGTTCGCACATCTCAACAACGCATCCCTTAACGTCTCCCATTCTTCCTCCACATCTCTCAGGTCCTGTCCTCTCACGTTGTCATATTCTTCCTTCAACTCCTGCTGGAACTCCTCGGTTCTACTTTTCTCATTCAGTCCCCTCACTTTCACTACCTCTCTTCCTCCTTCCACTCATTCGTTGCCCTTCCACTCCTGCTCCACTCTTAATCTACCTTCCACCAGCAGATGGTCAGACACTCTTCCCCTCTCAACACCCAACAGCCTCCCCACCACTCTCCTCGATATCAGCACAAAATCCATCATTGCTCTCTCCACCATTGCACCATGGGCCATCTCGCTTCTTGAACAAACTGTTCCCCACCACCAACTCCTGCTCCATACACAGACCTATAAGGTTTTCTCCACTGTCATTTCTACCGGGAACGCCATACCTTCCTATCACATTCTCTACCACTACAACTCCAACTCTCACATTAAGGTCGCCCAGTACAACTACATTGAAATGACCTACGAAACTCTCAATACACTCACTCAGGTCAGTCCAGAATTGCTCCCTCTCCTCTTCACTCCTCTCGCTGCCAGGTCCGTAAGCACTCACAAATGCCCATCTGTCTACGCCTAATTTAACTTTCACCCACATCAATCTTGAGGACACCTCCTTCCATTCGGTAGCGCTACTAGCCAACCGATCCCTCAATATCAAGACCACACCTTCTCGTGCCCTACCTTCCTCCACATCAGACTTTCTTCCACTTGCCGCACCAAACTCACATTCTCCCTAACCTTTCAACTTCGTCTTACTCAGCGCCAACACATCAAACTTCATCCTCACAAATATCTCACCAATCTCCCTACTATTCACATCATTCGTACTACAGTCACGCACATTCAGCGACCCTAACTATAGGGTGCGGAGAAGCGTGTGCCTCTCCTCCCCCCGCTCGTCTTGCCGTCTTCGAGGAAAGGTTTTACAGAGAACGGGATTCCTAGCCTAGCACGATTCTACTCCCGGCTACGGGGCGCCCTTTTAGTCGCCTTCTACGACACGCGGTGGATACGGTAGCAAGATTCTAAAGCCCCGGCTACACCCGACCTAATTCCACTAACCACGGAAAACTCACATTCGCCCCTACCTGTCAATTTTGGCTCAGTTTCTTCTGTGAGTGTGTGAGGAGAGGACATGTCGTAGGGTGCACCTGGACTTTTGTGACATGCAAAAAAGGAGTAAGGGGATATATCGTGGATGTTTCCCCTCTCACAATAGGAATTATCTCATCAACCGTGCATCTCAAATCGGTGCTAATGTGGAAATAGAGTCCGGGTGAAATGAAGAGCTAACAATCACTGCACGACATTGTTCTTCTAACATCCCCAAGCCCCAGGGCCTCTTCCCCATATCCTAGACATCCTGTTTCATCGTTAAGCCGGCCTGGTCTTGTGCACATCCCCACCCACCCTCTCACACTCAAACAGTCACGCACCACCAGAAAAAAACACCTGACCCACACACAACGCGGTGCTGCCAGTCCAATGACACTGACACTTCTCTATATCTCGCCCTGCCCTGCCCTGCCCCATGTGAGCTGTGACCGTAGCCTTCCTGCCTCGCTAACAAAGCCCGCCTGCCCGCTCCTCGCCCTCATCTCTCAGCTGACTTGGACACACCCCATCACAGCTGATCTGGATACACCGCCTCACTCCTCGATTTGACGGTGGACATCGTACAAACAACAAACGTATCTTTCGAGGACTCTATTAAGTAGCAGGTAGGGTTTCAATGCGTGTCTACTTGAATGTACTCAATAATGTGCGCTCAAAACATTATATTCTGCATTTAAACAGCCCGTGTTGCCAATAATGATTATAGTGCAAAAAACAGTGTGTATCGTGAGTGTTAAGCGTAAACCACCACAGGAAAATTCTGTTCTCATGTGTTGATGTTGGGATGACCAGAAACTTATCCCACAAGTGACCTACTTTGTCTGCACCATCAAACTGACGCTGACTATCATCAGGATAAAAACTATTTCCACACTGTGAAAACCAGTGTTATTAGTTACGTTGCGTTCAATCAGGTCGATTTATATCTTCACCTATTATGTTTCTACTACAACAATGTTATTAAGTGTATGGGTATACTGATTTTGAGCATTTCAAATACAACTGGTATTGTCACTACATAATTATAATTTGAAAACGTATTTCCGCACAGTTAGGATATCTCTGTTCGGATGCCGCACTGTTAAGATGACGCTCTAGTTCATTTATCTTATATTTCAGCTGTACATGTGTTACCTGTCTGTACATAACAATATTCTAAGATGTTACAGGTATTCCGATTTTCAACATTGTCAAATGTGTCCGGTTCTCTGTAACAAAACCATAAGTAACTTGTGTTTCTACTACAACAATGTTATTAAGTGTATGGGTATACTGATTTTGAGCATTTCAAATACAACTGGTATTGTCACTACATAATTATAATTTGAAAACGTATTTCCGCACAGTTAGGATATCTCTGTTCGGATGCCGCACTGTTAAGATGACGCTCTAGTTCATTTATCTTATATTTCAGCTGTACATGTGTTACCTGTCTGTACATAACAATATTCTAAGATGTTACAGGTATTCCGATTTTCAACATTGTCAAATGTGTCCGGTTCTCTGTAACAAAACCATAAGTAACTTGTGTTTCTACTACAACAATGTTATTAAGTGTATGGGTATACTGATTTTGAGCATTTCAAATACAACTGGTATTGTCACTACATAATTATAATTTGAAAACGTATTTCCGCACAGTTAGGATATCTCTGTTCGGATGCCGCACTGTTAGGTGGACGCTCTAGTTCATTTATCTTATATTTCAGCTGTACATGTGTTACCTGTCTGTCCATAACAGTATTATAAGATGTTACAGGTATTCCGATTTTCAACATTGTCAAATGTGTCCGGTTCTCTGTAACAAAATCATAAGTAACTTGTATTAGATAGTATCACTGCATTGTACCGTTACCGGTATACTGCAGGTGGTTCATGCTCATATTGTAGGTGGTTCATACTAATAATAATTATTGTAGGTGGTTCATGCTCATAATAACAATGCGCATAATAACTATGGGATGCTCGGTAGTGACACATAACAACTTGCAGCCTACTGAAATCTGATTAATTTCACCTTCATATTCTGATCCTCCGCCGGTTATTTCTGGTACAAGGTTGATGCCCAGAATCATGATATAATTTCCACAACATTTGGAAGCGGAAGGGAGCAGCTAAAAATTAGTTTAGCTTTGCATTCAACTCAATCGCTCAGAAGGAAGTAACTTTGCGCTAACGCGCATCCGACGACAACGCGCATCTGACTCGCATTTATATTAATTCGTTTCTTATCCTGTTTCGAATCGTCGATATAATCGTCACATCTTACATCTAATTATAGATATTACATTCATATCTGCTGTCTACAAGAGGTCACGAAAATAGAACTCAAGCAAACGGTCCACTGATCCAACGGTAATCTCTTTACCAGTCCAAGATGGTTAAGGCTAAGCTAGAATGTGGCCTTTGCCACCACTCGTACGCCCCGAACCAATTGTTTGCGATAGTTCTTCTAGCTCTGCCAAGCTGTGAGCTTATTGGCCAATTCTGAGTCTAGGTGCACTTGATGTTGTTTCACTTGATCTGGATGGCCTCAACTGTCTTGCATTCCCTCAAATGGGGAATGAACGACAGCGCGCTGCAAACCATGTCAACTGCATAGGAAATCATAGAACTAAAAACACTATTCAGTCATGTCTCCAATGACTCGTCCAACACAAAGACAGTCAACAAATTGGTAAACGTGTTGAAACAATTCCACGAATTCAAAGATTTGATGAACAGCGAATTGACATAAGTCAAAAAAACTGCTGAGGCCATCATAGATCAAGTGAAACAACTTCAAGTGCTGCTAGACTCTGAATTTGCCAAGAAGCTTACAGCTCTAGACGGAGAGACAACAACGACTACATCAAATCGATAAAAAATTCAGTCAGAAATACCGAGGCACCGTACACTACTGTAGTAAGCATGAGGCAGCAACGCTGTGACAATGCACTTAACGTTAGGCCACTATTTCACCGCATCCGACCCGACACACGTAACCGTTTTGATGTATTTCCCGATGAAATGAATTCCCAGAATAAAGAGGGAATTTTAGTGATTGGTGATTACAAAGTCACCTCCTTCCAATCAAATCAGCGAAAAGAGAGAATTCAATTGAAAATACTCGGCAAAACAGGCTTGAAAATTTACGAAATTTAGGGCATATTCGAAAAGGAAAAGATACATTCTTCTTGACGAATTATACTTCAAGTCGGAGATAAAGACGTTTCACAGACGGAATTGACATGGAAAAGGTACGAAACTATGTTAAGAAATATCAAACGTTTACACGCGAACATATATGTCACTGGCCTCCTGCCCCATCCAAACCAAAGCAGATATAAGTTAAGCAAGATGATTTTTTTAAGAATCGCCTAGCAAATTTTTGCAAAGCAAATGAAATCCCATTATCTGATTATTAAGAAACGATGATTGACCCAAAGTACTATAACTTTAGTTGAATCACCAACAAGGCTCGCATGAACACGTATGGACTTGATATCATCGAAAACATCCATAAAAAAATCAGCGCTCGTTTTGTCACCGAAAATAAGTCTAAAAACGTTCTCGATATCATACCTACAACTCTGCTAGCAGTGCTCGACGAAATGACCCAACGGACTCCACCCGTTTCAACAATAGATACACAACAAATACATGAGCCCATCAAAACATCACCGCAAGTCCTAGCAAAAAAGTACCTGTCATCAATCCAGTCCGAGTTTGAGGCAATAGTCGCTGCTCCGCTAACACAACCCGTGTAAACAAAATCGAATGTCTTGGCTCCGACATAAGGCCTCAAAGTAGAAGCAGTATATGTCAAGATAATCAAGTTACTGTAACAAATTTTACTCTCAAATGTTACTAAGTGAACGCTAGAAGTATCCCAAACAAAATCAAAGAATTAGGTAGTTGTGCAATGAATGAAAATATCGACATAATAGCAATCGCGGAACCGTGGATGAAATTGAGCACCAGGAATTATTTAGGCGAATTTACTCTTCCCCGGTTACTCACTACTTCAGAGAGATATACGAGGCCGAGAGGGCAGAGGAGTTCGTTTTCTCGTGAAACAACACTCTGCAGATATTAGAAGTCACTAATGCAAACAGCAGACACGACTTAGTATCGATCCAAGTAGTCAGTAAACATATAAAATGTCAAATCACTCTCGTCTATCGTACCCCAAAAAGCAAGGTTGCTGATGATACCTATCTTTACAACACCCTTGTCGATGTCATCACTACACAACACAGTATGGCGTTTGGAGACTTCAATATCCCTGACATTGATTGGGAAGAGACGAATGCACTGCCACCGGCCAACGTCTGATTGATTTTGCAGACGATAAGGTCATGACCCAAATAGTGAAAACCCCTACAAGAGGTAGCAATATTCTTGATCTCCTATTTAGTGCAAGCGACTCTCATGTCACGAACGTCGAAGTGGGAGAACCACACAAAACTATCGAAGACAACGGTATTAGTTTTTTTTTTATAGAGCTCGAATTGAAAAGGTCAACAAACTGGGAAAAAGTCCCTAACTTAAGATAAGCCAACTTTGAAGGCTGAAGAGAGTCATTGGCGTCACCGCATATAACCCTCGGGCAAGATGTTAAAAGTAGTGTAAAGGGATGCAAGAATCGCTCTGGAAAAGGGATGCAAGAATCGCCCTGGAAAAGGGATGCAAGAATCGCCCTGGAAAAGGGATGCAAGAATCGCCCTGGAAAAGGGATGCAAGAATCGCCCTGGAAAAGGGATGCAAGACTCGCCCTGGAAAAGGGATGCAAGAGTCGCCCTGTGAAGGAATTAGATTAGCGATAATTAGTGACTATGTATGCTTTTGTGAAGGAATAAGATTGGTGATAATTAGTGATTGCAAATATGCTTTTGTGAAGGAATTAGATGGACGTTAATTAGGATGTATGTTATTTGTTACTGTGTCCGACTCAGGCGATGTATTTCTCGGACATTGTAGTTACATGTTAAGACAAATTGATCAAGTTAGTTACTGTTACTTCATAGTGTTACCAAGAACGCAGTTTTTTTGTAACACGACCGAATATGCTTTTAGTGAAGGAATTAGATAGACGATAATTAGGGTGTATGTTATTTGTAACTGTGTCCGACTCAGGCGCTGCATTTCTCGGACATTGTAGTTACATGTTAAGACAAATTGATCAAGTTAGTTTCTGATGCTTCATACAGATAGCATGGACGGAGTTTTTTTTGTGAGTCGGCTGATGCATTTGTTAGATCGCATCTCGAGGGCTCTGTTCTATTTGGGTCAAGTGAGGTACTGTTGGTACATAGAGCCTGCTCGTGACGGGGTGGGGAAGATGGAAGTCAGTTGCGCGAGATAGGAGGGGCTACATAAAAACACCCCTGGAGATAGGGACTCCATATATGCTTTTAGTGAAGGAATTAAATCGACGATAATTACGATGTATGTCATTTGTTAGTGTGTCTGACTCAGGCGCTGTATTTCTCGGACATTGTAGTTTTATATTAAGACAAATTGATCAAGTTAGTTACTGATGATACGTAGAGATACCAGGAATGCATGTTCTTTATGAGTCGTCCGATGTATTTGTTAGGATGTATATTATTTTAGTGTGTCTGACTTACTCGCTGTATTTCTCGGACATTGTAGTTATAAGTTTATTTTCTTCTATTCTGGTCAAGTGAGTTGCTTACGATACATAGAGACTGGCCGTGACGGGTGGGGAAGAAGGGAGGGGTCGATCGGACTCAGGCGGTGTCCAAACCGCAAATGCTGAGTATCGATTTCATCTCTTTATGTGTGGTCACACAATGATCTTATCGCGAGATAAGATCATCTTGGGGAATTCAGTTGCCTTACGATATCTTTCAGATTCCCTTTGGTATCTTTTTGCTTTTATTTACGAGTGCTTACGTACGGATTATAAAGATGTATGTTATTAGGTCGTCTCGATACTGTATACGATTGTATTGGAATATTTCGCAAGTAGGTGTATATATTACTATGTTTGTTATTGAATGACTCATTTGAATAGAAGTTTTTACTACTCAAACCTAAATTGTTAGGATATTCGATGTAGTTATGCAAGAAATATGGGGTATTTATTAGGAGAGCTTAGATAATTGTGCTTCTTTTGACTCATTTTCAGAGGATGTTTGATGAAGTTTTTTAGCGATGAGATGCTTGATGTTGAATATAGGCTATGATAATTTAAAGGTTCTAACATGTTCATGTTGACGTGCTTTCATCATTTTATACGAAAATGTCCTATTTCTGACTATATCTCTACTTATTTTTCCCAATACTGTACCCATGTGACCTCATTAGCTGATGAATCAGATGCAAGATATGTCGTGACTGGAATAGGTCTAGAAATTTGTTATAGATTTGAATGGTAACGTATTAAAAAAAACGTTATTCTCATGATCTCAGAGTTAAATGTCAGATATTTTGGAGGAATGTATGTTTAAGAGGTGCAAGTCCATTATGCATCTTTATGGAATTTTCGTTATTGATCCCTGCAAATGTATACTTTAACATTTAGAAGACGATTTACTGAATGGAGGGGTCCTAGACCATTTACGGTTTGGCTACCCTTCACCTAAGAAGATATATTTACCTACTATAGCTTAGAGTGCTGTGTACAACTTCAATTAGCCTAATATCTATCACATTTTCAACGTGGGGCAAGAGGCGCTTAGTGCAATAGTGCTAGTTCAATCGAGTTAAATTTAGGATATTGAAAAACAAAGATTTATTAGATATATTATTTTTATTGAAAATAGATTTTGACATATTTATAAATACATATATAATATATACATGGGATATCATTTTACGAAAATACATTAAAAAAAATCTCCCCAAAAATTCGACGTGAGCATCTTGACGAAACATAAATAATGACTTCGACCTCCCTCTCTTTGTGTCATCTTGATCCTTGGTACCAGTGACAGTCTGTGGGTTCTTTATCAATGACGTATATTTATTCCTCACCTGAAGCTGTCAACTCGTCTTATCGGTGTAGGATTTATCATCTGGGTGTGGTTTTATCTCTGATCTATTTGTGTATCGAGACTATCGCCTTCAGTACACATTTTAGATAAACGAGGACCTTTGGGAGAAGTGTATGCAATACTTGTAATCCTAGCCTTGTATCCAACCAAATCTTTGTTTATAGTTTCAGCGAGGCTTTTAATCACTATTACATGTTTGTGACATCAAATTGTTTCAGATTTTCTCCTTGCTATTATCCACATTTCCGTTCATTATATTCCCGCAGATTTCCGAAATATACCCAATTCTCCTTGCACTCAAACGTTTATGACAGGATTCTCTCTTCTCATGCTTCATCGCCGAAAGCGCACCGCTATCTGGATGAATAGAGATATGAGTACAATTTATACATACAGGATTGTTAGGTTCATTGCGTTGGCTCATGTGTGCAGCATTTACACACATTTTTGTGCAAAAGGGTTGCCACACACTGCCGGATGCATTAATACAGTCCCAACCTAACCTTTCCCATAGCACAACATCCCTTGCTGTTGATACATGATATTTCATCTGCATCAGCTTCATACTATGTTATGTTAAAAGAAGTAATCATCCTATCCGATTCTATCCAATCTTATGTACGGTATTCAGTCATTGTTTCATACAATGCATACTACATTTCTCCACTTGTCTCTACATTTTGATCTATCCTTTGCAGTTTTGACACCTAATTACTTCTACTTCGCAATCAATCTCGACTCATATATGTTACCAGAGTGGTCAGATTTTTCAATCTTAGATGGATTGAATATTACAAGTAATTCATATTTGTTTCCATCATCATACAAATGGGACGACTTCATCTCATACTAGGTCTAACACATTTTTCTTCATTATCTCCTGACACTTCATCCATTGACGATTTGCACAGTTGATCCGTTTTTTTTCATTCCAATAATTTTTTCCATCTCTTCACGATGACAACGTTTCAAATGTCTCCACACGTTATTCATTTTTTTTTCTGGCACAGTTTACAAGCCCCCAGCACCCCATTTCTTTCGAACAAACGAGGACTCAAACTATAACCCATCCTTCCACAACAGAATCCCAATATTGACTGACACATCGGACTCTGATTTATATCTCACCATTCTGTCACACACTTACAGCATTTACCCCGAGATAGGTTTATTGGTAGCGTTGCAACCCTTGAAATATATTCTCCTACCGAATTCAACAATTTCATTGTTTCCTTCGACCAACGCAATGTATGCAATTTCACCGCCTAACCTCTGAGTTGTAGGATATTAAAAACAATTGATTTAGGATTTACATACTTTTATTAGTATCATTTACAGATCTTGCTGTCATCGCCATCAATGACATCTAACTCAATTTTTCGATTACAACATGGCTCGTACAACCACCCATACCCAGCATCTAAGTTTCCTCTCAAAATCCATCATATAATCCACCATATCTTTGTAGCGAACACCGAAGGCTGTTCCGTGCCCTTGCGTCCACAAATGTAATTCTTCTTCTTCTTGAACTTTAATTATTCGAATTTCTCAAATTCAATGTCATTCTGTTTTTCATCAATGAGGAATTCTTGCATACGTTCCAGGTTTTCTTTGGTTCTTAGAAAAAAGCAGTTCCCCAACACCTCAGCTTTACTGCAGTCATGATGATTTTCCACTCGGATCAATCATATTGCTTGCTATTATAATGTATTTGCAATTCTTTAAGCCTATCATCACTCGCTTCGGCGAACAATTATGTAGCTATGTATGTACGTATGTCCGTCTTTAGACCTATATACGTACGTGCACGTGTATA
>SDVV010008292.1:0-17282 GCA_016164225.1 Gammarus roeselii | reverse complement strand
TATACTTGAACATGTTTCATTGTCCTACTAGTTAGAGTATATATAGATGTCTACAAGCGGTTTGTTGTTAGTATGACGTAAGACCCAGTGCAGGATGCAGGAACCGGAGGCTTTTTTTTAACTATGTCTCATCTCTAGGCAGTAGGCAATTGTACCAAAACAACATATATTTAAGTTTTACTAACAATATCCATCCAGGAATACAGCTACAAGGAGAGTGGACCGTAGGACTTGTAGAGTATTCTATAATCACTGTTTCAAGATAAAAAAGCACGGTGAAGAGTACAACATTGTATTCTACATAGACTAATAGAATGATATAAATGAACGAGTCGGGCATGAAACTGCTTTGTTTGTTCCTAGCGAAAGTATCTCAGGCAATACATTGGAAGAATACATATCCGAGCTAGAAATCAATATCAGAAAAAGTCTGTTGAGGATATGAATAGTTCGAGATGAAGGAAAATTGTTTGAATATGATAGTGCCACACAACGCATAAAGTTCAACGCCTTTATTCTACAAAACATAACACAATACAGATATACTGAAGCTTCGGTGAATTTGTACATTGTTAGAGATAGATCGGCTGATTTATTGGGCGGAGCGATGTGTAAATATAATATCGGTGAAGGTGCCGTAAGCAAAAAAATTGTCTTCATGAATGATAATGTACGCTACATAAACGTTTACTCTGATATAATTTCACGCAATTCTATGGGTGACAAGCAAGTCAATATTTTTGATGTTATTCCGATGAATAAATCTTAATCATTCACGCGTGCTCATGTTGAATATAAAAAACTACAGCGTAGTCATATTGATTTCATTTCCATCGATCTAAGAGATGGCGTTGGCGGTATAATTCCGTTCAAGGATGGTTGATCGAGCCTATGCGTATTACATTTTAAAGGAAGCTAGAGCCATATAAATATAACGTTGGATATAAATAAGGTAATTTGGTAACTCGTACAAACAATACGAAGTTTTATTCGCGGAACGTGACAAAATACGCGGTGGAAGTTAGCATGACACTGACAGATTCACAACCCCGATATCGTACCAGAGGGGTAGCGGATTATTTTCAACCATAGCCAGTCTTGCATTTCAACCATAGCCAGTCTTTTCAACCATAGTCAGTCATGCATTGTCTACAGAAAAACTGTACTGCCTGCAACTGCCGATGTAGCTCAAACCATGACACACGATTACTCGGAGCAGAAATATATGCGAAAATGAACCAAGGAACAAGGGATTGCTACATTCAAGAATGTTTTAAAGAAAGTGGAAGAAAGATGGAGTTGTGTCGTCCATTATTTAATTACTAATAAATACCACTGTTCATGCAGCATTAACGTTAGTTTGGGATGAGGTTCTATACCGACAACATGCTTGGTGGATCATCTGTCAACATGACAGGGCTGAAAGCCTCTACGGAAAATTTTGAAATGGGAGTGATTGATATGTTTCCCTCCGTCAACCAGAAATATTTAATTGAATCAAGTATCGAGTCGAAATTTGAAAGAAATTATCTAGGTACAAACAGCAGCCTGTATGATGGTAGAATTACCGATTCCTTCATCGAGTTTCATATTCCCGGGTCGGATGATGAAATGGTCGACTTGAGCTCGTTAACTGCAGAAGTGAAAATCCGTATTAGAAATGCAAATGGAAGCGCGTTGGCCGCCGCTGCACATGTAACACTCGTTGACGGATTTTTTCATCGCATGTTCCAAAAACACTCTCTATTCCTAAATGGTGTTCAGTGTAAAGGAAACAGTTATACTGGACTACTAAATAATCTCAAAGCCTATGTATCCATGAAGAGCTCCGATCTAAATATTAAAGGGCTGAATACGATGTTTAAATCACTGCAAACACCCATTCCAGATTCCATCGTCGCAGCGAATTTCGCAAATCAAAACGAAAATGAGACCTGGATTCAATAAAGTGTACGTCATGGTATACATATGATGGGATTACTAAACTTTGATGTATCGGGGAGCAACAGGTATCCATTGGATAATGTCAGCGTAAATATACGATTGGAGCTGGCAAAACCAAGAAGCGTTCTTCTAACACATAGCAATGAACAATACATCTATTTAGTTGATTTATGCAAATTATGGTGTAAAAAGGTTATACCATACCCTACAGCTTTGCTTGCTCTAAATAAAGCGCTCTTCGATCGACCTATTGTCAGAGCAATCGTGTTTCCTACCGTTCAAAACTCCATCTTCATTGATTCACCCTTCAACGTGGTTGTTCCACATAAATTAGCCCTGTTTCTCATTAATCAAGCGGTACATAACGGAAATATGATCGCAATCCAAATTACTTCCAGCATAATAACATCACAAACGTTATCGTCGATGTAAACGGAAACTGCGTTACCAACATTAGATCATCGTTCCCAAGAGAGTAGCCCAATCATACCATCAAACACTTTCGGCTCTAGGGACGCGTAACAGCTCTCATCTTATCACAAGACAAAATTTCCCTACAGGAAGAACTATATTTGCTATAGATAACAGGACAATCGACTCTGGAGATGTCGTTAACATAAGAAAAAAAGCAAACATACGTATAACAGTGAATTGTGAAAATCCACCCAAAGAGGATAAGATCTTGTTCCTCGTAAGTTATACACTCGGTGTCATACAAATAAATTCGGCAAGGAGGGTATTCCCTAACTACCTACAGTAAACATGGATAATAATCAAATTGAAAATATATCCAGGAACGATTTAATGTTGAAACGTGCCTATATAGGGTGTTTTGCTGAGAACAGAATGCCCATGCATCTAATGAACAGCTACACGATTGTTAACAGCGAAAGCGATCCTAATAAAATGGGTCATTGGATCCTAATATTAAAAAACGATAACGAACACTACTTTTATTATTCGTTTGGGTTTCATTAAAAAAATGCATGGAGGAAATACAGCATCGTATAATAATACTCATGCAAAAAAACAACTCGTTCTTTAGAAACCGATCCAAAGTGATCAATCGTTGGTCTGTGGAGCTTACTGCCTCTACTTTGCGTAATTTCTATGTGAAATATACCCGTCAAAAAGATAATCGAGCGGTTCTCCAACAGCGAACGACGTAGAAATGATACCAAGGTTGGAAAATTCTTCATGAACATGTCCGGAAATCAAGATTCCTGCAAGCAGGAATTGTGTGGGATTTTAACCTTTAATACTGCATGTAAATTATTATGTAATGTTAGATTCATTATCACTACAAACATTTTCTTGTAAATGTATGTTATCAATACCCCTCAACATTCAGAGGACTAGCATTGAAAATGCATACATGCAACATGACATGTAATGGAATTGGAATACAGTTTGTCCAGCTTTGAAATGCAAATTCCTATATGTATATGTTGACGTTCTATTTATGTAACCAATTAACATTTTTTACCTATTGCCATACCATATGAATAATCCAAAAGCTGTCTGTCCGTCCGTTTGAATGAGTCACCTGTTCCAACCGTAGCCCAGCCGTAAGACAGCCGTAAGCCAGCCGTGAGCCTCTTTGGCCCTTTATCTGACTCAGGTCCCAAAATGATTAAATCGATCCAAATGTAATAACTTGATTCCAAAAGTAATTAATAATTACAATTCCGAGATACGTAGCGGCTAATTTGAACACACAAAATAATTAGATACATCCTAACCATCACATTGCTCGAATCAAAATGGGCCGTTTCAGTCCTATATATACTACTCAGATCCCTACGCATTCACAATTGCCATCTTTCTACGATTAACCTAACATTCACCCAAATCAATCTTGAGGGCACTTCCTTCCACTCGGTAACGCTAATAGCCAGGAAGCCAAGCAGGTCGATAGTAACAGAGGAAGAGATTCCAAGCCTCTCGCTCTGCCCTTAGTAATCACCTTCTGTGGCACGCAGGGGTTGCGGTAGCACGACTCAAACTACCCGGCTAGATGACTCGCCTTTTAGTTGCCTTGTACGACAAGCAGGAGTTACGGTATCAGATTCTAACTCCCCGGCTACAGGTATAAAGACATGACATGCAAAAATTTGTACTGTAAATATTGACCTACCAACAATTGAGGCATATCCTCAATTCAACAATTTTTTACAAGGAAAAATAGGGCGTCGAAATAAAAGTTTAGCAAGTCATCATAAAAGTGTAGTCTTTCAAATGCAGTTTCTTGCACTTACCTAGGTAAACTCATTGCCCTGCTATGGTTCAGACTAATAATATCTTACCTGCCACCATGTGACTGTTTCATCCAGTACGAGTCAAACCAGTCCGACTGCTTTGCAGCTCAGCCCAGAGTAAAGCATAACCCCATATAACACCCATACATCGCGGTGCTGCCAGTCTAATAATGCAGATACTTCTGTTTACCTCGCCCTGTCCTGCCCCCCTCCATTTGAGCTGTGACCGCCGCCTTTCTGTCTTGTTAACGGAACCCGCCTGCCTGACCCTCGCTCTCATCTCTTAGCTGACTTGGACACACCCCATCACCGCTGATCTGGATACTCGCTTCACTCCTCGACTTGACTCTGGAGATCGTACAAACAACCCAAACGTCTCATTGGAAAATTCTCTAAAGTGTCAGGTAGTGTTGCAGTGCGTGTGTACTTGAATGTACTCGATGGTACGCATTCGAAACATTCTATCCTGCATTCAAATAGCATGTGTTACCAATATTGCTTATAGTTTCGAAATATTGCTTATAGTGACGAAATATTGCTTATAGTGCCGATGAAGAGTGCGTATTATGAGCGTAAAGCGTAACCCCCCAAAGGAAAATGCTGCTCTCATACGTTGATGTTGTGATGACCAGGAACTAATCCCACAAATGACCTACTCTGTCTGCATCATCAGACTGACGCTGACTAACATCAAGAAAAAAAATATTAGTTCCACACTGTGAAAGCCAGTGGTTTTAATTCCGTTGTGTTCTATTAGTTTGATTTCTTTCTTTACTTATTTTATTTTTATTTCAGCTGTATTATCTGTTTGTACTTTGTCAATGATATTAAGTTCATGGGTATGGTGATTTTGAACATTTCAAATGCAACAGGTATTGTCCCTGCATAATCATAACTTGAAAATCTATTTCTCCACTATTAGGATACCTCTGTCAGGATGCAGCACTGTTGGGATGCCGCTCTTGTTCGTTTATTTAATATTTTAGTTGTGCATATGCTACCAGTTTGTCAATATCAGTATTCTAAGATATTATTGCTATTCCGATTTTTAACACGGTCAAATGTGGCCGGTTCTCTGAAACAAAACCATATTAGGTAGTATCATTGCATTGTACCGTGACTGGTGTATTGCAGGTGGTTCATGCTCATAATAACTATGGGATGCTCGGTTGTGCCACTTTACATCTTGCATCTTAGAATCGTGCAATGATTTCATAATACTCCATTAACTGAATTTAATTAATTTCTCTATCATCTTCTGATACTCCACTGGTCATGTCTGGCACAAAGTTGAAGCCCAGAATCATACTATCATTCCCACAACATTGAGAAGCAGAAGGGAGCAACTAAGAATTAGTTTCGCTTTGCATTCAGCTCAATCCCGCACAAGGAATGAATTTTGAGAAAACGCTCTTCCGACGTTAACGCGCATCCAACTCGCATTTGTGTTAATTCCGTTTTAATTCCGTTTTTGAATCGTCGATGTAATCGTCACAACCCGCATCTAATTATAGTTATTACGTCGATATGTGCTGTCTACAAGAAATCACCAAATAACTCAAGAGAACGGTCCACTTTCCCACCGGGAATCTCTTTACCAGTCTAAGATGGTTCAGGCTAAGCAAGAATGAAGCATTTGCTACCAGTCGTACATCTCCCAACTAATGGTTTGCGATACCTTTTCTAGCTCTGCTGTTATGATCGACCTCCTCTGGCACATATTTATAAACTTGGCTAACCGAACATTACCATCGAGGGGTGCGTAGTGTGTGTCCTAGAAACAGTGTAGGCTTTAGGCCTGTTAACTCTTAGCTTAAGTTACACGTGGAGGTCCCTTGCCTAACATATTTTTAATTCCCTTTCGATGGTTGTTTAAAAAGAAACAGGTGGCTCCTTCGCAGATTATATAACGTAGGAGACATTGACGAATTGAGGGTCATTTGCGCACCTTGTAAAACTCCGTGTCAGCAATAGGGGGAGACTAGATCCCATAACACTGTTTAGCTCAGGGGTATCATAAATGGTAAACAATAGATGGGAGGAGCCAACAAAATCCGTTAAGAGACTCAATTGTAGAGTACCAATGAGGTCTGGGTATTAGAACGCCCCGCCTCTTTAGCTGGTCCAGAAATGTGAATTATTCCCTGATTGGAGGATCTCCTTCATACTCATGAACATGGCCCTCCCACATATTATTCAGCGCAGCCCCGAACGATAGAGGGCAGAGGGTAGACACTTGCCTTCGGGCACAGCCATCGGTCAGACTCTCGATTAACTACAGCCTTCGGGTGTAGGCACCTACTCTATCCTACGCTCGTCTTACACCTAATACAATTATTCGACTAGATGTTCATTTACACTTTTGTTACTTTGTGTCCGTTATTACAAATCTATTTACAGTACTCTATTGATAGAGTAACTTTTGTCTCGTTACTTGTTACAAAAAGACAATTATAAAACCAATGTTTGATCATTCCAACCTTGATTTACCTGATTATCACAACCTGAAAACCTTTAACATAACTTTGGTGCCCAGCGGTGAGGGATTGAAGCAAAACAAGACATTTATCTTGTTAATTAAAACAATCACTTCACACTTTAAAACAAAATGCTTCAGCCCACTTACACACGCCTTCATGAGAAACCCCCGACCAGTGCCACCATCGTGACCACATGCTACCAAAAACCATAAGAAAAAGGCAACAATGAGGGAAGAACGAGAAACTTTCTGCGGTCTGTCTACAACATCACAGCAGGCGGTCGCAAAGAGACGGCCAAAGACACGAGCCAGCCTTCCTGCCCGAAGTCTGACAGCTGCTGGGCAACCGCGAACGCACATCACGGCAGTCTGTCAATCCTGGCAGGCCGAGGGGACAGCTGCATCCGAAAACAAACTCACTAGGCCAAGATGGACATCAAATAAATGAAGACGAACAGCCGGGCGGACAGGGAACCACGAGCCGCATAGAGAACCAGGGGCCCCCTTTCAAATCGCCACTTAACATCTCGAGAAAAACAAATAAACAAAGAATTGTAAGTAATCCTAGTAAAGCAAGTGTGATATATCGCGATAGGCCGAGTTCCCGTAGGAAGTGAAATTAGAGTGTTCGTAAAAAATAAGCAATTACAGCTCCTCACAAAACTTTTCAATATGTCTGCTCTCGAATTCATCAGCAAATGAGTACAAAATTGGTTTTGAAGTGAATTTAAGTAGGTGCGCGTAAATTGTTCGACCTGCTGTTCCAGCAATAAGAGAGAAGTGAGTCGCGATAGTGGAAATGAAATCCTGAAGAGCACGAAAAATATGTTTATTGTAAAATAAAAATGAAAATAAAATAAAAAATGTCAGAAAATTTAAAATGAATCCTGAAATACATAGAAAAATATATTTATTGTACATAAATGGAAAAATGTCAGAAAATTAGGTTAAAAAACAGAACCATGGAAATATATCTAGGTAGATAATAAAAAAATAGCTTGTATTTCACCGGTGTAGTATATAAGTTTTCTTTTTGTAGTATATAAGCAATTTTTGTGTGTCAATTGAACGTAGAAAACTGGCGATGGAATTTAGTATAGGTAAATAATACGATTTCGTGATTAGGTCATTCATTCAATAATTATATTATGTCCCGTTTCGCGATAAAGTTCATACAATGTAGTGTTTCAACTTTTCGAATCTTTATGTGCAATAGGTACAAATTTATATGACCAGCTGGTCATGTGTCATGCCCAATGAGCTCTCATAAATTTCAATAACACTTCATGTAAAGTAGATTTCGTGATTAGGTCATGCACCTAATAATTATTTTGTGTCCCGTTTCGCGGCAAAGTACATACAGTATCAAGTTTTTCCTTTTCAATTAGTTGTGTGCTGCAGTCACAAATTTATATGACCAGCTGGTCATGTGTCATGTCCAATGGGATCTCATACATTTCAATAATTCATGAAAAATTGATTTCGAATGCTGTCAATAAATTTTTGAGTAGCATCAAAGTCTGCGTAGAAATGCAGTATTATATTTCCGGTAATTACAGTCCAATTTAAAAAAAATCCATGGCCAATTGGTTAGGTGACACGTTTAGTATGTCCGATTTACGGTTATAAATTTCAATTTTATTTCATGTAAGGTACATTTCATGTGTTGTCGGTAAAGTGTCGTGTAGCATTCAGGTCGGAATGCCTTTGCAGAAAATTATAGTCCAAATGTCAAGATATTATGTTTTTCTTTAAGTGGATATAGGAGTGCAAAACGAGCGAATGCGTGAATAGAGGAATGATTGAACAAACCATCACCAAACCAACTCAAACCTATGACAAAACAAATCATGCGATGGATCGGTAAATAATGGGAGACGAAGGCAAGTTGTTTCTAAGCGACAAATCACTGACAAAGGTCAGAAGCGGGCAAGTCATTCTTAAGCGACATTCACTGACTCAGGTCAGAAGCGGAAAATAATTAACACCGGAATTTATAATGTTAGCTTTGTCGTGGCAACTGTACGGACAAATTGCTTTGAAAAGATAGGCATACGGCAGCTCCACTTTAACCTCCGGGAGACATAGCGTGGGATTACGGGAGAGTAAAACCGAGCATCGTGAATTTCAAAACCGTTAACCCCAATTAACCGACCAAGCAGTATAAGATACCCGCAAATCATGTAGTTCAAAACGCGTAAACCAAAAATACATTAACAAAAATTAACACATCATGGCCACAATCCGAATAATTGTCTTTTTGATCAAATGTAAAATGCAGTGTGTCCGATGTAATTATTAGTGATGCGTATCCAGGTCGAGTTTATTGAATTCATTTAGAAGAGGTGAAAATATGTAATTAATAAGATGTGTGAGGGGTCAACCTGTCACCTGCGTGTGATATCTACTATGTCCATAATAATGTGTAAGGTAATAATTCATGTCACCTGCGTGTGATATTTTACTATGTCCATAATAATGTGTAAGGTAATTAATCTATAAGTCATGTCTCCCGAATTGTGTAATTAGAGCATAAGCTTTGTTCCTTTTTTGCCTATGTTAGTTCAACGGTACCTTGAACCAACATACGCTGAAATGAGCAAAAAAATAATACAATGAAACTAATAGACAATATCTATCTCATCCTTCCGTGGCCTCCTTCAATTAGGAAAAAACGTTGTAAGGATTGGGTACAGAGAGAGTCTAGCACATGGTGGCATGCCCTAAGCAAAGTATCAAAGTTCAATGAAAATTTGCAATAAGCTATATATATTTATTGGCCG
The DNA here is from genome assembly GCA_016164225.1 of Gammarus roeselii. NCBI lineage: Eukaryota > Metazoa > Arthropoda > Malacostraca > Amphipoda > Gammaridae > Gammarus > Gammarus roeselii. The sequence goes on along the minus strand of SDVV010008292.1, from coordinate 7,818 downwards.
CCATGTCCTAACACTTGGAGCGAGTTTTTTTTTTAAACAATTGATCGAGCCGTGCGAAACATGCCATAAATGTTTATGCTGCGAGTAATCACACGGTAAGAGAATTTTTTTTTTCTTGACAGACAATAAAAACGTATCAATAATACAACCAACCTCTTAACACACTGTATTACATACAATCATGTCTAAAAACTCCACGCAGCCTGCCTCCCTACATGGAACGACCCCCGGGTTGAGGCAGTACTATGTCAAAACTTGCAAACACAGAGCTTGGATGTGAGGACACATTCATTCAAATAAAGGAAGGGGGGTGTTATGATCGGCCCTTCTCTGGCACATATTTATAAACTTGGCTAACCGAACATTACCATCGAGGGGTGCGTAGTGTGTGTCCTAGAAACAGTGTAGGCATTAGGCCTGTTAACCCTTAGCTTAAGTTACACGTGGAGGTCCCTTGCCTAGCATATTTTTAATTCCCCTCCGATGTTTGTTTAAAAAGAAACAGGTCGCCCCTTCGCGGATTATATAACGTAGGAGACATTGACGAATTGAGGGCCGTTTGCGCACCTTGTAAAACTCCGTGTCAGCAATAGGGGGAGACTAGATACCGTAGCACTGTTTAGCTCAGGGGTATCATGTATGGTAAACAATAGATGGGAGGAGCCAACAAAATCCGTTAAGAGACTCAATTGTAGAGTACCAATGAGGTCTGGGTATTAGAACGCCCCGCCTCTTTAGCTGGTCCAAAAATGTGAATTATTCCCTGATTGGAGGATCTCCTTCATACTCATGAACATGGCCCTCCCACATATTATTCAGCGCAGCCCCGAACGATAGAGGGCAGAGGGTAGAAACTTGCCTTCGGGCACAGTCATCGGTCAGACTCTCGATTAGCTACAGCCTTCGGGTGTAGGCTCCTACTCTACCCTACGCTCGTCTTACACCTAATACAATTTTTCGTCTTGATGTTCATTTACACTTTCGTTACTTTGTGTCCGTTATTACAAATCTATTTTCAGTACTCTATTGATAGAGTAACTTTTGTCTTGTTACTTGTTACAAAAAGACAATTATAAAACCAATGTTTGATCATTCCAACCTTGATTTACCTGATTATCCCAACCTGAAAACCTTTAACATAACACTGCCATAAATTTGCGCAGCAGTCCCTCAAATGAGGAATGCAAGACAGCGCGCTGCAAACTATGTCAACAGGCAGAGAAAATCAAACAAAAAGGAGAGGAAATCAAACAACAAAAAGCACAATTCAGTCATGCCTCCAATGACTCGTCCTACACAAACAGTCAACACGAATAACCGGTAGCTAGCTGTTGAATCAAAATTGGAAAACGTGTTGAACCAATTCCACGAATTGAAAGATCTGCGGAACAGTGAATTAGCATAAGTCAAAGAAACTGCTGAGGACATCCTAAATCAAGAGAAAAAGCTTCAAGTGCACCTAGACTCTGAATTACCAAGAAACATACAGATCTAGACGAAGAGACACGCGACCGCATTTAGTCGATTGAAAATGCAATAAAGGATATTATGGCATCGTACACTACTGTAGTAAGAAAGAGGCAGCCACTCTGTGACAATGCACCAAACGTTAGGCCACTACCTTGTCTTATCTGACCCGACACAAGTAACCATTTTAACGTAATGCCAGATGAAATGGACTCTCAGAATACAGAGGAAAATTTAGTGATTGATAATTACAATCACACCTCCTTCAAATCAAATCAGCGAAAAGGAAGAATTCAACCAAAAATACTCGGCAAAACAGACTTGAAAATTGACAACATTGAAGGCATAATCGAAAAGCAGAAGATACTTTTTTCTAAACGATTTATATTTCAAGTTGGAGCTAAAGACGTGTCACAGACGGAATCAACATAAAAAAGGAACAAAACCATATGTTCAGCCATGTCAAACGTCCACAAGCGAACATACATGCCACAGGCATCTTGCCCCATCCGAACCAAAAAATATGATTTTTCTTAACAATTGCCTAGCAACTTTCTGCAAAGCACAGAAAATCCCATTCTCTGATCATTAGGAATTAATGATTGACCCAATGCACTATAACGTTAATAAAATCCCCAACACGGCCCGCATAAACACGTATGGACTTGATACCATCGAAAACACTCTTGAAAACAGCGGAGCTAGTCTTGTCAACGATAATAAGTAAAAAAAAGTGCTCGATATTATACCCATGCACAACTCGGCCAGCGATGCCCGACGAAATGACGCAAATAGCCTTTGCATACTTCAACACTAGATACACAACAGATACGAAAGCAAACAAAACCTCACCGCACGTCCTAGCAAAGAAGTTATTGTCATCAATCCAGTCCGGGTTAGAGTCGCTGTTCCGCTCGTACAACCCGTGTAAACAAAAACGAAAGTCTTGGCTCCTACACAAGGCCTCAGAGTAGAAACAGTATAAGTCAAGAAAATCAAGTTAATGTGACTAACGGTGATCTCAAATGTTACTATGTGAAATTGAATACATCATAAGCAGAATAGATCCAAAGAGGTTTCAGAAACGTAAGAAGAAAGAACATGAGAAGTAATTTGCCGCTAATGCCAAAAATATTGCGACACATTTTTGTGCTGATATTTTGAGCAAAATAAATTAAGATCTGTAATTGGTCCTCTCGTGATTAATGCTGATGAACTAGAAACGGACGACATCAAGTTGAGTGTCCTACTTAATGAAGGCTTTTGTTCTGTGTTTACGTTAGAGGATCAGGGTTTTCCTAATCCTGAGGATATCATAGCGGAAAAACAGATTGAAGCTGTCAGCACAGAGAACTTTTCCCCCGCAGAATTATTAATTAAATCGATAAATTTCACGTCACAAAATCTTTAGGTCCAGGCCAAGTTCATCCCAAAATTCTCAAAGTGACTAGAAATGAAATCACCAAACATTTATCAATCATTTTAACTCAATTTTTCTCATATGACCCCTGCCCCTCTAATTGGGAAGAGGTAAATTTTATCCCCATTTTGAAGAAGGGACAAAAACAGTCCCGGCAATTACTACCCGATTAGTCTCACCTCAGTCATTGGCAAATTGATGGAAAATTTGATAACGGATATAATTACAAGATTCTCAAAAACAAACAAACTGATTGGCGACTCTCAGTATGGCTTTCGACTGAACCATTCTTGTCCTATGAATTGCTTCTTCTTTCAGGAGTATCATTGAAATTCACGACATGAAATCTCCAATCGGTATCTTTTACCTTGAATTTCAAAAGGCCGTTGATAAAACTTCCCACAAGCACCTAGTTAGTAAATTGCACAACATCGGTATTCGAGGCGAGCTTAACAACTGATAAAATGCTGGCTTCGGACAGATGACAGCAAGTTGTACTTAGCGGAGCTTTTTTCCCCTGTGGTAATATTACAAACGCCGTGCCTCAAGGATCCGTGCTAGTTCTCAAACATTCTCAAACATTCGCAAGTTTGCAGACGCTACTATGATAGAAGAAAAATGGCAAACTAAACTAGAGTGTTAGCAGATTCAACTAAACTAGAATAAAATTGTTGATTGGTCAGAAAAGTGGCAAATTAAATTTAATGTAGAGGAATGTAAAGTTATGCACATAGGTCCTCATAACCTCAAACACGAATTATATAGCCCGGGAAGAAACTCATCCCTGTCAACGATGTGAGAGATTTAGGTGTCATCATAAGTGACGACTTAAAAAGTAGCAAGCAATGTAACGATGCTGCCAAGAAAGGCAACAAAATGCTAAGTTTGATATCCCTCACTATCTCGTACAAAAAACAGCCACAGTATTCGCAAGTAATACAATGCATTCAAAAGACCGCATCTTGAATATTCCGTCCATATCTCAGAAAAGACGTTATTAAATTAGAAAAGGTTCTGCGTAGAGCTACCAAATTCATTACATTGCTGCGGAATAAATCGTACGAAGACAGGCTACTTGAACTCAATCTTTATTCGCTAGAGAAACGATGAGTCGGAGGCGACATGATCGCAGTGTGGAAGATTATGAAGGGTAAGGAAACCGTCGACCGAGCGAAACTTTTCACTTAAGAGTGACTAGGAACAATGAATACAGAATCGTTGGGAAACATTTTTCACTCGACATCACGTGCAATTTCTTCACGTATTGAGTTGTCGAAGAATGGAACAAACTTCCAACGGAGGTTGTAAACAGCATTACTATCTAATCGTTTTAGTCACAGTAGTATATATAGGGCCTAAACGCAATTTTTTGAGGGTGCGGTAGAGGTCCTTCCCTCCCCCATCCGGTAAAAAGTTGGCTGCGCACCCGGATATAAGGTTTCTAAACGCATTTTTTTGATTCGGACAATGTAATGGTTAGGAAGTATGTTATTTCTTAGTGTAACCGACTTAGTCGCTGTATAGCTTGAACATTATACGTATAGGTAAAGACAATTACTCTTGTGGTCAAGTTAACTACTGTAGGTACATAGAGAACCCCCGGGAGGGGAAGAGGATAGGGGAGGAGAGTCAGGCGCCTAAGGGGTCTGAAAACGCATTTTTTTATTCGGACAATGTAAAGATTGGGAAGTGTGATTTTACTTTATGTGTCCGACTTAGTCGCTTGGGTTCATTTAGTACTATTCTGGTCATTTACTTTTGGGGCTCACAGAAAACGCAAATAGAAGCGTATTTGGTCTCCCAAACGCAAGTGGCACACACTGGAGGACCTTTCATCCATCAATGTCACATAAGATCTTATCTCAACTCGCACCTCTCGGAGAATACGGTTACGGTTACGGCTGGGATACGGTTGGCTTACGGGGACGGTTTCGGACGGATTATATAAATGTACATTATTAGGTCTTGTCAACGCTATGTATAATTGTATTGGATTATTTCGCACGGTAGGAGGGTATGATATATATATTACCATGTGTGCAATTAAATGACTCATTTGAATATAAACTCTTACAGCTCAAACCTGATTTATTTAGGATATTCGTAATCAATGTAGTTCTTCAAGAAATGGTGGCCTAATTCATATTACCATGTTTTGTTAGTGTAGGATACATTTGAATAGGAACTTTTATAACGATTCTATTTAGTTTTCGATGGTTACAGCCCGTACATTATGTTCTGTATTTGATGTTGTTACCGTAGTATATCGTAGATTATGACATATGTTCCTCTTCCATGTGATGTCCGTAGTTTATACATGGTATTTTCAGCACAATCGATATTGTTTGATTAAATCCATTCTCTTTTCCTCGTTGTGTGCCTATTTTATTTTCAGAGATTCGATCACATCGTTAAGATTAAGATAATAGCTGCAGATACGTTCACGTATTTTCAGATGCATTTTTTTCTGTTGACAATGAAACAAGATTTATTTATACATGTTTATTCATGATATAGATACATGGGCTTACATAGGAACATTTTCATCATATTAGGAACATTTTTTCATCATTTTAGGTTCATATTAGGTCTGGGGTTACAGTGATATACGTTCACGCATGTTCAATACATATTTAGGTGGACAATCAAACATGTTCAAGCTTATATATATATTTTTTTTTACCATGGAGCATATAAGAATTATTTACATTTTATGAACATTCACAGAATAAAACCTGTTGAGGTAGACGTACTTCCATCAAGCACTCGAGTACGTACACCAAAAACGGTTTCACCTGGCTTGCGTCTCTTCCATGTTAAATCCATGTTTACATCAGTATCACAAGCCAAGTCACATCGCTTCCCCTTTTTAGTGACGGTAGGATTATTTTCAATGGATTTTTTGGGGATGCCCGGGTGGCCATAGGCAAGAGTTATGCACGCGTCGATATAGTAACGTTTGTTGTCAAATTTACTGAGGCAGTTTTTAATAGTGCGTACAGTTTGGAGCTAGCATGCTTGTGCGCGAATGCTGTGTATGGTCTTAAAGTGTGTGTAGGTTTTCTGGTTATGGATGTCTCTGTATTGTTCATGTTTTATTTTGGCTTGTGTCTGGTAATTGACACATTTAGCAGCTGATTTTGCAGCGTCAGACTAAAGCAACATGCTGTAACACTTTGGTTGCAAGCAGATGATTTCACACGGGTAGTCATCAGCTGTTTCGCTTTTCAGTAGTTCCAGCTGTCCTTTCTTGGATTCATCGTACAAGGTATGATTTTTAGGGTAGTTGTAAAGTCCATGTATTCAGCCAGAGGAGCTTGCCGCAATTCCGCCTCAATGTTGGCCACGCATTTGAACTGGAGCAGCAACAAGTTTGTGTTCGAGTAGATGAGCGAGACATTGTCACCGTAACGTAGTTTCAGTGTGTCATAAAAGAAGCTGTAGACTTTTGCTTTAGCTTTTTAAAGCTAAAGCAAAAGATGGCGTATCAGTTTTTCAGGAGCGGGTTGGCAGCGTGTTTTCGGAACTCGTTGGGGCTGCATACGACCTTTGCCTCTAGACTTCTGTTGAGCGGGTTGAAAAGTACCTTCCCGTAAATACTATTGGAGAAAAGCATATACAGGGACTTTTCAAAGGAGTTCGTAGACTCTGGACAGTTTCCATGATGAATGATTTGAATACCAGTTCTTGTTTTATGAGAAAAATTCGATGAACCTTGGCGACTTCCAGTCCTTGCCTGAGGAGAACTTGAAGAAGTTCCAGGGCCACGAGGTAGTCAGGTTGAGGTAGACGGCTAGCAACCAGCTTACGATCGGCTCGTTTTCGGTTTTTGAGATGTTCCGAGCCAGCCAAGAGTTTTTTTTTGTGAAGGGTGAAACATCATCCAAGGTAGACCTGCGCCAGTTTCATCTTTCCTTCGTAGAGGGCTGCTTGCATTGCAAAGCCAGGTACGCTCACAAAATGGAAGGGATCCAGGGTATAGTCGCGTGTCATGGTCTCCCTTAACTTTTGGAAGACTTCGGCCAGCAGCAGCGTGTCGATGAGCAGGTATTTGATCATGTAGTCGCGCAATGTTTTGCAGTTGGCTGCCTGCCACATTTCGATCACTTCGGCATAATCAGTGTCCGATATTCTTTTGCCTCGAAGTTGACTGTAGGAGGCTCCTTGTGACGGGATGTCTGTTTGGTCCAGTACATAATTCAATTTGATGGCTTCGTAGCAGAATTGTCCTTTTTGAGTAGCGAGGTCTAGAGCCGTATCACAGTAGCCGAGCCTTGTGAGATGGGGTTTGAATAGCGGCATGTCATGGCCACTATATATTTAGGATTTTTGACGGGAGTGTCTAAACTTGAGTTAAGGAACGAGGACGAATCGAAGAACATGACACCATACTTGCTCGTGGCATCGTTCAAGGAGACAGAGATGCTGAACAATTTATCCGACTGTTATGGTAATACACAGATATTTGAGATTTTTTTCCTTCCAATCCTCTCAAAATATATCTCATGTCATAAGCCGATGCATTGTGAGCAATACATGGCATGAACCTGAGTTTCCCAGTGATTTTGAAGTTACAATTGAAGCATAATGCCGCAATGTTGCTTCCTGTTATTACCTCTTTATTGGGTCCGAAGACCCTCTGGCGCAGCCCTGCTGCCCTGCTGCCCTGCAATCTGTTCTCCAAGTATCTTCTGCCCTGCAATCTGTTCTCCAAGTATCTTCTGCCGCATCTGTTCTCCAAGTATCTTCTGCCGCATCTAACATTTTCTACAAGTATCTTCCTGCCGCATATTTTCTACAAGTATCTTTTGCCACATCTACTACAGGTGTCCTTCTGGATACACTGCTGCACAGAATACCAACTGCGGTATCCATTTGAGATACATGCTGGATGTATCCGCTAGGCAGCCAACAGGCCGCTCAGGCGAGGA
>SDVV010008291.1:0-17283 GCA_016164225.1 Gammarus roeselii | reverse complement strand
AAGTGAATAATATTCCGGTCATAAAACCGATGCAGCAAGAGCTGGGAGGAACAAGTTGTCCTCAGAAACAATCCACCACCGAAGTGAATAATATTCCGGTCATAAAACCGACGCAGCAAGAGCTGGGAGGAACAAGTTGTCCTCAGAAACAATCCACCACCGAAGTGAATAATATTCCGGTCACAAAACCGATGCAGCAAGAGCTGGGAGGAACAAGTTGTCCTCAGAAACAAGTCACCACTGATGTAAATAATATACCGGTTACAACCCCGATGCAGGAAGAGCCAAAAGAGATCTCTAATCCTAAGAAACAATTTAACGTACATATAAAAAACACATTAACGATACCTAAAAACACTGTGATGCTGGTCACCGTGGAGGTAAACAAACAACATAAAAATGGAAGTGATGTACTGATTCATCAAAATCAGATCACTCATACTGTAGCCATGGCTGGTGTACTTACTAGAGTTCAAGACAAAAGTCTGAAAATACACATACTAAATGTGGGTGACAGCCCGGTAATTCTCAAAGGAGGCACCAAATTAAGTAGTGCAGAATACCTTATGACAGACGCCGTGTGCATCGCACATCCAGCACATGAACGCTACAACGATCCTGATGTTGACCAAAGAATAACTAAGGATAAAGACGATGACGAACAAAGTATCGCAACAGAAATGAGCCCCAGGCCATTGACAGCCAAGGACGTTAACTGACTGTAACAACCCAAGCGTTAAGGAGGACTTACTAAAAATACTCAACTCCTACAGAGATGCTTGTTGGTTACCAGGTGAACCTCTAGGAAAATACAAAGGAGATCAACTGGAATACGTTTATCGTAAAGCAACAAAAAGAAAACGCCAAAAGCTGTCCCCATAAAAAAAATTACCCTATCCCAATAAGACCGTTTCACACCATATCTTCAGATATTTTAGGTCCCCTCCGTGTTACCGAAGATGGAAACCAGTATATACTTACATTTAGAGATTACACCACTAGATACACAATCCTTTTCCCACCAAAACAGAAAGATACTGACTCTAAAATTAACGCGTTGCGTCAAGTCATTTCAAACTTCGGCTCCAGTCACGTACTCATTACGGATAATGCCCCCGAATATACATCTGAAAAGATGTCCAACTTCCTCCAACATTACAATACTAAGAAAGTTCAAATTGCCCCGTATCATGCGGCTCCCAAGGTCTAGCCGAGCGAATAAATCCCGAGGTGAATAAGCTACTACTAGCTCTCCATGACTGGGACAAACTATTACCCGTGATTCAACTCACCATCAATAACACATTTAATTCGAGCATCCACGAATCCCCCTTTTATGCCTTATTCGGATTTGACTCGTCCTCTATAACTCTTACTCCCTCTAAGCTAACTTATTCGGAAGACGAACTCCAACAACATATGAGCCGTATAGCCGACATTCGCCAGCACTGTCACAAGAAGCTGCTAGAAGCTCAAAGTGCTTATACCGATTACACCAACATCAACTGAAAGGAGAAAATCATTGAAATTGGTCAAAGAGTCTACGCTAAAATAGACAAACACCGTCCTCACCCTAAACAAAAGCTGGACTTGCCTATAAGCGGACCGTTTATCATAAAACAACCAAAAGGAAACGCATGGGAGCTAATAGATGTTGCTTCTGAAAAAACTTTCATAGTACACCCCGACTGCATTGTGATGAGAAGGAACGCGCAAGCCACAGAGATGCTGCCACTTTCACTCCCAGTGCACAGCACTACCGACGACCTTGCAACGGTACCTGCATCAACGCATAACCGACTACAGGACAAGCCGGTTTCACTGCCTCCACGAGTGCAGCCTCACAGGGAAGCCCGGCGCCACTAGCGGCCAAGGTCAACTGCACTGCCACCATGCGGCCGGCCGAGAGTACAGCCAACGCCGCCCAGTCCAGTCAACGAACTTGACCATATAGCTCTCTAGCCATTAAGAAGTATCATGTAGTTATGTATCTCGTAGTTATCAGATAGTGTAAACCAGTACCATACTAACCCTTGTGTTTACTATCGTTCAATTAGAATTAAATCGAACGGCTCGCAACTTACTTGCCAAAAATATTACTGTTCTACTAACATGCGAATTATAAAAGTTAGATACTAACCCTAAGCTGTTACTCTGTAGTTGCTCTAACCACAATGTACTGTTACAGGTCAGCCCTCATTATGGGTCTGACCGCCGCTACTCTGGTGACCCTTATACTCGCTGTACACTCGACCCCACTGCGTTGGGACGACAACCTACGCAACACAGAATGGGACGAACCGCCCCCGGCAACCGTGACCCAATGGACGGGCCAAGCAAGGACTCCTGGTGCGTTCTCCTGTCCCGTATTAACTTAGACATCATTAACACTACATGCTCCCGGTTCATATCTGATATGAACGTGACTACACAAGTGGCCGGGGTATTATCCAAAGTAGGACTGAAGGGAGCCACAACTAACCAAATCAATAGATATGGGTTTCTGGTTCTTCAGCTAGAAACCAACTACATAACTCAAATTAACTATATAACTGATCTACTGGTCTGCTCTGGCCGCGGATCTGAATTATGAACACTCTCAGATTATTCAAAGCACAAGCTACCATTACATGGAACAGCTTGAAACAAGCTGGATTAAGTAGATACACTAGAATAACTACTAATTTGAATACCCTTGCTACTAACCTTACTTTTAATGACACTCACTTCGAAGAGTCTATAACTAATGTAAATGTAACTAACATTAATACATCTCTCATCCTCCTTGATTACTTGTCTCAACACAGACCAGTACGTCAAAATGAAAATGAAGCAAAGAGCCCCCTTGTGTTTGGTCTAGGTATAGGATTTCTAGGTAGTCTATTACTATCGAAAATCTTCGATATAGGAAATAAAGACGACGATGACATTGCTATTCTAAATAGTAACGTCCAGAAGCAAAACAAGTTTTTGAAAGTAACTAATGAGCGAATAGACATGCTTAGTAAAAATGTCTCCGATTCTTTCGATCGGGTTAAAATTATACTCGATAAACTAGTCGAAGCGCAAGCAATTGCCGACATCCATTCCTCGCTCCAATGGAATTTTGAACAACTAGGAGATAGCATAATAGACATAAAGAATACCTTCAAAGCTGGTGAAGTAACCGTTATGCTCCTCGAAGAGAACATCCTAAATCCGGAATTATTAGACTTACCTTCCTTAGAACGGATAGTCGCTGAAGGAATTCGAACTTTCCCCTCTCTAGAATTCCCTGTCGAAATCCACCGCTATCAACTCACTGAGATAGTCAAAATATTGCAGATACAACGAGTAGGTCACCACAAATACCTTAGGGTGATACCCCTAACTTCTAAGGAAACTTATGACGTATATACGCTAATAGCGCACCCACTTACGATTGACAATGCGTCACTGGTCCTCCCGGAGCTAAGAAATGTAATATTGCGTTCCAATCACTCTTATATAATTTCCGACAAAAGCAACATGTATTCTATGCAAACAGATCGACATTTATTGTTAACTGTCGAACCCATCTATAACGATCTACACTCGACATGCGAGTGGGAAGCGTTTAGACAAAATACGACCGCAATGCTCCAGTTATGCAACTATAATAAAATAGGAACTTCATCAGACACTATTGTAATTGAAACTGACCAACATCGATTAGTCTACTTCTCCGAGCCCACTAAACTACTTGTAGAGTGCCCCGACCACCATACTAGAGATACTTTAGTAGGACTCCAAAAGTTCCCCTTATCTTGCGACATAAAGACAGCGAAAGTCTTATGGCCCGCGAAACAAACCTCAACTATCGAATCTCTGAACTTAAGCCCAAATAAGACATACGTTTTAGATTCTACGTTTTTACCTATAGTAGACGTAAATACTAGTAGTGCCGTACACGAAAGTCTACGAGAACTCATCAAAGGAGTAACAAATAAAAACAAATTTACTATCGACTTTCCCTACTATAATTTGAACCTAGAACAAGTAACATCTTATTCAATATATGCTCAAACAGTACTGACTACATTCGTCATAATAAATTCCATTTTTATAGCTTTCTTTATAATAAAATGGATTAGACATAAGAAGAATCATCGTGAACCTTCAGAAGAACGTTTCCTCCGAAACAGATTTCAAGGACTACGTAATAGCCTAAAGTCCACCAAAAACGAGCTAAGATTTAGCGACCACATGCGCTCTGTTAGAAACTCTATCCGAGATAGAAAACAAAACCTTCAACGTAAACTATTAACGCTGCCCAAGCTGACAACAGGAAAGGGATACCCTGATATTCAGAACTCTCATAATCATCTCTCATTCCTGAATGCCAGCACTAATACTGATCTTATGATGCTCCCTACAGCTGTGACCCCAACCTTGTACCCACCATTGTCCAGATACGATTGAAGTTAATGCCTCTCTCTAGTTTGCATAATGCCCTGGTACTTGTTTGAACTTTATTGAGAATTGCCATACTAGTGATCGATCTTGCTTTAACGAGTTAATGAACTCTACACGGTAAAGAAAAACCACTCCGATTAACGTAAAATAAAAGTAAAGTAAATAATTCACTTAATGATTACCTTAACGGACAGAACGCGCTAGGATGACTAGCCTTTAGTTATTTTAATTCTAGCATGATCATCTACTAACAATTGTAAGCACTTTTCTCGTTGTTTCCCTAAATCATGAGAACTCGACGGCCTTGGCTTCAGCCAACCGCCCTCGAGACCAATGCTGCTGCCTCCAGTCCCAAAAAGAAAACAGCTGGCGACCGCACCACTCCCTGGGAACGCCCATCTCTGACCTTGACAGCGTCAGAAATCCCCTCCGTTCTCTATGGTCGGCCGACTTCAGAAAACTGTGCACACAAGAATAGAAGCTGAACTACACAAGAAGAAGACCCCCTTGAAGTGGTCGAGCGTATAGAAGCACACCCTCCGGTTACGCTTCTCGCGTAGGGGAGAGCAGTGTTAAAAGTATAGGCTACTACTACATAAATAGTTATAAGAGTATTTAGATTAGCAGATAGTATCTATACTTGTAACTACCTTGCTTTGCGATTACTTTAAAAGTTCTCCTTAATACCCCGCTGTGAGCCAGCCTCATTAACTATAGTCCGAATAAAATCAGATGTTCTCCTCCGCTAGCAGCAGACACTTACTATGTGTTAAGACGCTCCTTACTTGCTTACCTGCTTTCTAGAACGTGCAGATAGCCTAGAGTCGCAATTAGATTTGGGTAATCATTGGTAATCAAAGTCTAAACTTATGTTCCCGAGAACACTTCTCCTCGCATCAGTACAGACACCATTGCTATTAACTTAGTTAACTTACTACCCTTTTGGCCCACTTAGAGCCTGGTCATTTCTCCGTGGACCCGCCACCAAGGTTTGCTTTCCCAGTGTCCGCGGACTTTCACCGCGCACTTCTGCTCTTATGTAGTATATATGCAAGCTTCAAGCATGCCCACTCAGACTAGATAGAGTGAGAGGAGACCGTCACGTCCCTCCAGCTGCTAGACTCCTTGTGTCCGCTCATTCCATAGAACTGTACTCTGCTGTACTATCATTGTGTGTTGAGACTTTATCTTAATATTCAATCCACCACGTTTTTACCGATTGATTGACGGATACCAGGTGTCTTAGGAGCACCTCCAAGTCCCTATTAAATAGACTAGACTTGAACAAATTTGAAAAGAACCTTGTTGAGCTTCTCCTGTGCGACTCTACATTAAAATTGTTAAATGCTATCAGTATATTCTTTGCATTTCTTGTATATTACTATCCTGTATAGACAAAAGCACGCACGGGGGTTGCTTAACAACAATATCATACCCATATTTTCAGTAGTTTCCATTTCGGCTAAGGCTTGGGTCTCCTCCCGCCATATCGATTTAGCTATTTTCATCCATTCTTCATACAATCTGCGCTTTGTTGTTAGAGGTGAAGCACTTCGTTTACTGCTCGCACCCTGCTGAATACTGTATATCTCATTACTTTTGATACCCAGGTCCAGTTTATTATGTTCTATCAATACACCCGTTGCATCCCTAGAGCATTCATTTCCTCGTTCATTTTTGATATGATCAAACGCAAGATAATGGCCTCGTTTGAGATGCTGGCAAATCCCCGAATGTGGAGCTTGATTCGCCTAATTTTATCTCCGCAGTGTAAAAATCACATATCCCTATGTGTTCATTCCTAATAATATGTTTCCATATCAAACTAGGCGACATCCTTCTACACCGAAAGTGGACCGCGTTTTGAATAAGTACAGATATGAGTCCAATTTATACACACAGGATCGTTAGCGTCACTGTGTTGGTAAATGTATTAGCACCATGTAGGCATTTACACACATTGGTGCAAGAAGGGTTACCTTACACTGCCAGATGCATTAATACCTAGGTAACCTAACCTTTCCTAACTTATAGAACAACATCCCCTGCCTTTGTTACAAGATATTTAATGTGGATTTGCTTTACGTCATGTTATGTTAAAAGAACTAATCATCAAAAAACAAACCTAACTTAACTTATGTACGGTATTCAGTCATTAATATATACAATGCATAACAAATATCTCCACTTGACTCTACACATTGATCTTATCCTTTGAAGTTTTGATACGCATTTCCAATTTTTGATCTAGCAAAATTTCATCTATTTTCATGTATAATTTCATTATTGTTTGGATGTTATACCTATTTTCATATGATTCTTGATGTTTGATTTGACACAATTTCTACAACACTTTTACATATTATTCATACCTATCAAAAACCTAACCTAACCTATCTTATGTACGGCATTAGTCACTAATATATACAATGCATCACAAATATTTCCCTTGACTCTACATTTTGATTTATCCTTTGCAGTTTTGATACGCACTTCCAATTTTGATCTGGCAAATTTAATCTGTTTTCATTAAAAATGTAATTACTGTTTGAATGTTATAGCTTTTTCTCATATGATTCTTGATTTTTTGATTTGATACAATTCTTAATCATTTTTACATGTTATTCACATCCATCAAAAACCTAACTTAACCTAACATGACCTTATGTATGGTTCCTCACCAACATTATGTGTGGTTTTCAGTCATTGATATATACATATGAACCCCCTCCACACGGTTCTTCATAAAATGTGCATCTAATTATTTCTACTCCGTGGTCAATCTCGACTCATATATGATAGCAGAGAGGACAGATTCTCAATCTTAGATGGATTGATGTTACATGTAATTCATATTTGTTTCCATCATCATTCAAACGGACACATAGTCTCACACTATGTTTTTATTTATTTTTCCTTCGATACCTCCTGGCACTACATCCTTTGACGACTTGCACAGTTTATTTGCCCTTTTTTCAAATAAATTCCATATTCATGACAATGACTTCGTTTCAGATGTCTCCACTCATTACTCGTGGATTTAAGTTTATACAATTTCATTTATTTTTTTGCATAGATTACAAACCCACGTTACCCCATTACCTTCGAACAAACGACGACCTAAGCTATACCCCATTCTTCCTTAACAGAATTTCAATCTTGACTGAGTATGATCTGATCGGACTCTGATTTACATCCTATCAATCTGTAACACATCTGGAACATCCCCCCCCCCCCGACAAGATAGGTTTATGACAATGAGTGAAAAAAAATCTTCTACTGATTTCGTCAAATTGATCTTGCCTCCTTCATACACGATGGATGCAATTCATTGCATATCCTATGAGTTTTAGGATGCTATAAGCAATTGATTTAAGTTTTACATAGTTCATTAGTATCTATTAGTATTGATTACAGTTCATTTTGGATTCAACAATACCATCTGCCTCGTTTTTTTTATCACAGCAGGACTCGTACAGCCATCCATACCCATCTTCACGATGCTTCAGTTTCCTCTCAAAATTCATCATATAACTCACCATATCTTTGTTGTGAATACCGAAGGCTGTTCCATGCCCTTGAATCCACAAATGTAGTTCTTCTTCTTCTTGAACCTTAATTATTCGAGTTTTATCGTATTCAATGTCATTCTGTTCTTCATCAACGAGGAATTGTTGCATACGTTCCAGATTTTATTTGGTTCTTAGGTAAAATCCGTGTCCCAATACCTCTGCTTTCTAAAAGTCATGATGATTTTACACTTGGATCATATCAATTTCGAGATTTGCTTTCTTGTTTCCTTTGAACTTTGTCACATACGACTGTAACCCGTCGACGTTAGTTACCCGAAGTTGACTTCCCGTATCCTTCATACATATATGAATGTTATCTCCCACTCTTTTGATTCATGCTTCACCCATTCTGAGATAACTGGTATTTTCAACACTAGTCATTTTTTGTTCGATCCTACTCATATCATCTTCGGAGATTTATTCTTCCAGAACACGTAAACTAACTTTTGCCACTTGAACATTCATTGTTGTTTATTTGAGGATGACCCGTCTATTTCCGCTTGTTTTCCACGTAGCACTGACTCCAATCTCGGCATGCAGCTAGCTATTATAATGCTATTACATTTTTTTTTTTGCAAAACATTAGGCCAATCATCGCTCACCGTGGTCATCATCTGTGTAGGAATGTATGCATGTACGTGTATAGGAGTGTCTACATATGTGCATGTGTATGTTGAAACGTATGCATATGTACATGTATATGAGTTAAAAAAATAGCAATTTTAAAATTCAATACAAAATAAAATTCAAATTTTCAATAAAATTTCGAAAAATGTCGATGCCCGGACCTTTCTTTAGTAGCCAAGTTAACGGACTTGGCTCTGTCCGGAAGTCGAAACAATTTGAAATTTTATTGGAATTTGAATTTTGAATTGTATTGAATTTTAAATTCTGTTATCATTTTTTTAACTCATGTACATGTACATGTACACACGCTTGAACATACACATGCACATACGTACACACCCCTATACACGTACATACATACATTCGTTCACAGATGATGACAAAGGTAAGCGATGATAGGCCAAATGTTTTGCAAAAAAAAGCCTGCAATCGCGTTGTAAAAGTTAGCTGCATGCCGAGATTCGAGTCAGTGTTACGTGGAGAACAAGTGGAGACGAACGGGTCATCCTCAAATAGACAACAATGAATGTTCAAGAGACAAAAATCAGTTTACGTGTTTTGGAAGAAGAAATTTCCGAAGATGATATGAGTCTGATTGAACAAATATTGACTAGTGACGGGTTAGAGTCGTATGTAATAAAGTTCAAGGGAAATAAGAAAGCAAATCTCGAAATTGATATGATCCAAGAGGAAAATCATCATATCTGTGATATATCTGAGGTATTGGAAAACAGATTTTACCTAAGAACCAAAGAAAATCTGGAACGTATGCCACAATTCCTCGTTGATGAAGAACAGAATCACATTGAATTTGTGAAGATTCGAATAATAAGGTTCAATAAAAAAAAATACATTTGTGGACTCATGGGCACCAAACTGCCTTCGTTTTTCGCAACAAAAATATGGTGAATTATATGATGGATTATGCGAGGAAACTGAAACATCGTGATCATGGGTATGGATGGCTGTACGAGTCCTGCTGTGATCGAAAGAACAAGGTAGATGGTATTGTTGAATCCAGCAAGAACTGTAATCAATGCTAATAAATACTAATAAAACTATGTAAAACCCAAATCAATTGTTTATAGCATCCTAAAACTTGAAGGATAAGCAATGAATTGCATACATCGTGTATGGAGGAGGCAACATCGATCTGTCGAAATCAGTAGAAGAATATGTTTCACTCATTGTCATAAACCTATCTTGGTGGGGGTGAATGTTCTAGATGTGTTACAAATTGGTAGGATATAAATCAGAGTCCGATCAGATCATACTCAGTCAAAATTGTGATTCTGATGGGGTAAAGCTTGAGTCGTCGTTTGTTTGAAAGTAATGGGGTAACGGGGCTTGCAATCATTGCAAAAAAAAAAAAATCTAAACATAAATCCACGAAAAATGTGTGGAGACTTCTGAAATGAAGTCATTGTCAGGAATGTGAAAATGATATGAAATAAAAGGCAAATCGACTGTGCAAGTCGTCAAAGGATGAAGTGCCAGGAGGTATCGAAGGAATAAAGAAGAAAAAAATAGTCTGAAACCATGTGTCCGTTTGTGTGATGATGGAAAAAATCATGACTCACTTGTAACATTCAATCCATCTAATATTGGAAACCTGTTATTATTCCTACAACGGAGTAGGAATAATAAGGTGCAAGTTTTTAAAAAACCGTGTGGAGGGGGTTCATATGTATATATCAATGACTGAAAACCGTACATAAGGTAAGGTTAGGTACCATACATAAGGTCAGGCTAGGTTAGGTTAGGTTTTTGATGGGTGTGAATAACATGTAGAAGTGATTTAGATATGGAACAAATAAAAAATCAAGACTCATAGGAAAAAAAGCTAAAGCATCTAAACAACGATGAAATTTTTATATGAAAACAGATGAAGTTTGCTAGATCAAAATTTGAAGTTCGTAACAAAACTGCAAAGGATAGATCAAAATATAGAGTCAAGTAGATATATTTGTTATGCATTGTATATACCAATGACTGAAAACCGTACATAAGATAGGTTATGTTAGGATTTTGATATGCGTGAATAACATGTATAAGTGTTGTTGCAATTGTGTCGAATCAAACAGCAAGAATCATATGAAAATAGGTATAACATTCAAACAATGATGAAATTCTATATGAAAACAGATGAAATTTGCTCGATCAAAATTGAAAGTGCGTATCAAAACTGCAAAGGATAGATCAAATTGTAGAAGCAAGTGTAGATATTTGTCATGCATTGTATATATCAATGACTGAATACCGTACGTAAGATAGGTTAGTTTAGGTTTTTGATGTGTGAACAACATGTAAAAGTGTTGTAGAAATTGTGTCAAATCAATCATCAAGAATCATATGAAATAGGTATAACATTCAAACAATGATGACATTTTAAATGAAAACAGATGAAATTTGCTAGATCGTAAATTGGAAATGCGTGTCAAAACTGCAGAGGATAGATCAATGTGTAGAGTCAAGTGGAAATATTTGTTATGCATTGTATTTATCAATGACTGAATACCGTACATAAGTTAGGTTAGGTTAGGTTTTTGATGATTAGTTCTTATAACATAACATGACGTTAAGCTGATCCACATCAAATATCTTGCAACAAAAGTTAGGGATGTTGTTCTTTAGGTCAGGATAGGTTAGGTTGCCTAGGTATTAATGCATCTGACAGTGTATGGTAACCCTTCTTGCACCAATGTGTGTAAATGCCTACATGGTGCCTATACATGTACCAAAACAGTGACGCTAACGATCCTGTATGTATATATTGGACTCATATCTGTATTCATTCAGATAGCGGTCCGCTTTCGGCGTAGAAAGATGTCGCCTAGTTTGATATGGAAATATGTTAATAGAAATGAACACACGGGGATATGTGTTATTTGCATTGCGGAGATGAAATTAATCAAATCAAGGTCCACATTCGGGTTCTGGCAACATCTCAAACGATGCCATTATCCTGCGTTTCATCATAATAAAAATGAACGAGGAAATAAAAGCTCTAAGGATGCAACGGGTGCATTGATAGAACATAATAGGCCGGATCTGGGTATCAAAAATAATTAGATATACAGTACTCAACATGGTGCGAGCAGTAAAGAAAGTGCTTCACCTTCAACAACAGAGCGCAGAGTGTATGATGAATGGATGAAAATGACAAAATCGATATGGCGGGAGGAGACCCAAACCTTAGCCAAAATGGAAACTACTGAAAATATAGGTAGTGATACCAAGAAAACCTCATGTGAAGAAAAACCTGCTCACGTTAAAAAAAAAAAGTTCTATTAAATGGGGTAATGAAAGGGCAACATATAAAAGATGAGTAAAATTTTCAACATGACTTTGTTTCAAAATTGTTGGAAATGAATTATGAGGAGAAGGAATCGTATCTCAAACATTTGATTGCTAGGAGAATTAGGTATAGTTCGGATAATTGCGGGAATATAGTAAATGGTAATGTTGGCAATAGTAAGAAAAACCCTGAAATGATTCGATGTTATAAACATGCCACTCTAATTAAAAAAACTTTCGTCGAGCATAAGCTCGCTGAAGACTAAAACAAAGTTTTGATTGCAAGGGTAGGTTTGGAAGTGTTACATACACTTCTCCCAAAGGTATCCGTTTATATAAAATGTGTACTAAGGGCATTAGTCTAGAACCCAATAGATCAGAAGAAACACACCCAGATAATTTCTACGCCAATATGATGAGCCGACAGATCCATGAGAGAAATGTTGCTCAACATCGATAAAGAATCCGCTGAGTGTCACTGATACCGAGGCTCAATATAAGACAGTTGCTCGTGTCGACTTTCGGAGTGAATACTTATGTTCTCTTATAAATGATAAACCCGTGTAATTCCCCAATATATAAAAATGTGTTATATATCTATTATCAATAAAAAATCTATCCTATAAATCTTTGTTTGCGATATTCTAATTTTAATTCGAATGACTAGCATAGAATGCATATAAGCAACATGACATGCAATGAAGTTGCAATACTGTATAGGTAGCATTGAAATAAGATGGATATTAGTCCAGTTTAAAGGTATGACCGATATTGAGGCGGAAAATGCTTCAATCTCCTCTGCCTGAATACATGGTCTTCTCCAACTACCCCACAAAACAACCCATGTACGATGAAGCAATTGCAGATGTGCAATATGACTTTCATTGAAATGCAATACAAAGCCTCCTGCCATGCAATAAATAGCGATAGATATTAGGCAAATTGAAATTGCACACAGCTACCTAAGGTATCATAGATATATATCTCATCAGCTCCAAACAGAACCTAAAGCAAAAGTTTACAGCTTCTTTTATCACAAACACACACTGAAACAACGCTACATCCGCACACAAGCATGCCAGCTTCAAACTGTATGCACTATCAAAACTGCCTCAGTAAATTTGAAAACAAACATTACAATCTCGACACGTGCACAACTCTTACCTATAACTATCCGGACATCCTCAAAAAATCCATTAGAAATAAAACTACAGTCACTAATAAGAGGAAGCGATGTGACTTGACTTATAAAAACTTATGTAAACGTGGATTTAACATGTAAGAGGCATTAGTCGGGTGAGACCTTCTTTGGCGGATGTACTCGCGTTAATGACAAAAAATACTCGAACTTGAACATGTTATAACCTGTAAATGTTCATAGTATGTAAATATCCCTATGAATCCGTGTAATAAAACTTGAACATGTTTGATTGTCCACAGAAACATGTATTGAAAATGTGTAAAAGAACTGCAACCGACTCTAAATATTTAAAAACGATGTAAATGTGCCTATGTAAACTCATGAATCTATATAATAAAATATATGAAAAATCTTGTTCCATTGTGAATGGAAAAATATGTGTAAACGTACTGCACCTACTATCTTAATCTTAACGATGTGATCGATCGCCAACTACCTATGGATAATATATACATATGAAATAAAAGACTCGAAAAAATACACAGAAAAAATACAGAAAAATATATAGAATTATAGTCCAAACATAAAATATATAACGATACATACACTCAAAAATGGCAAACGTCCCTCGGAAATAACTGATAGGACAAAGAACAGATGTGAGCAAACTTACCTTCTTTTCCAGGAGCGCATCCAACTTTTTGCCGGAGGGATCCCTACTCCTCACCCCTCCAGAAATTTATTTTAACACTAGTCCTTCCAGAACCAAATAAATATGTATAATGAGCAACAGTTAGGTAACACTTATACCTCAATACAACGATTTAAAGAAGAAACACTTATTTATAAATACAATAACCATCAAATTACAATATGATGAAAAATGTTCAAAACATAAGCCTTGCCAATGTATATCCGAACGTTGTCCGTCCGTCCGTTCGTAAGCTAAGTGATAAAAGGTTCACCCTAATGCATGTCCAAATGAAATAAATGCCATTCCTACCGAACACGACAAGTGATTAAAGGTACATCATACTTCATGACCGAATGAATCAACGCTATTTTTACCGAACGCGGCAAAGTGAATAACGGTATACCCTACTGTATGCCCCGAGAGGAGTGCGAGTCAAGATAAGATCTTTGTGTGACTTTGATGGATAAAAAGATCCTGCAGTGTGTCCCACTTGCGTTTGAGCGACCGAAGTCGCTTAAAGGGAATATATTTAATCAAACAATATCGATAGTGCTGTAAAAATACCATGTATAAACTACGGTCATCACATGTAGAAGAAACAGATGTCATAACCTACGATATCCTACGGTAACAACATCGAATACATAACATATTGCATGGGCAATAACCATTGAAAACTAAATAGGATCGGGATAAAAGCTTCTATTCCAATGTATCCTACACTAACAAAACATGGTGATATGTATTGGGCCACCATTTCTTGCATAACTACATCGATTACAAATACCTTAAATAAATCAGGATTTAGCAGTAAAAGTTTATATTCAAATGAGTCATACATGACAAAATGTGCGAGCAATAAAAACCATTGAAAGAACAGTGTGCCTGAGAAACTTTATAATACGATATAGAAGTAGCCTATTAAAAAGAGACCTACACTAACAAAAATCTTCATATGTACCGTCATACTTGCGAACAAAACAATTATACAAACTAAAAGCATACCTACCGTCTAGAATACGTATTAATGAACTGTCAAAAACTCGTAACGAGAGGAGTACATCTAGAGATAAGATCACTAAATGACACTGATATATTATGGCCTGTCTTGGCCACTCTCCTCCCCATATTCTACACCCTATCCTCCTCCCCTATCCTCTCCCCCCTTCCGGGTCTTCTCAATGTACCTTTAGTAATTAGTTTGACCACAAGAGTATTTGCCTTAACCTACAAGTACAATGTGCGAGATGTACAGAGACTAAGTCGGTCAAACTAAGGAATAACATACTTCCTAACAATTACATTGTCCGAATAAAAAAAATGCGTTTCCGGCGACCCAAAAAACTTGCGTTTAGCCACACTATAAACAAGGAGCGCATCCAACTTCTTGCCGAGGGAGGATCCTCTAACGAACCTCCTATAGATACTGTGGAGGCGTACATTGAGTTTATAAAACCGCTTCGACCGACTGTGAGGTCGCGCACTCCACCAGTGCTGGTCTCGGAGTAAATTGACTCCGGTCAAAAGACCCCGTGAGGAGAAGAAGTTACAAGTTACAAGATTCCAGACGACGACTTTCGACGCAGGATAGGCCAACAGTATTTCTCGTTTATGCAGGCGATAGAGTTTTAGAGAGGTGAGCATATAATTCAAAGTGGCCCAAGGTATATAGTTGCTGTTGTGTGCTATCTATATCTGTATCAATATGTCTGGTGTAAATCGTTATCAGTGTTCTTTATGCGACATCGTCACCAGTGTACGTCGTTATCAGTGTTCTTTATACATCGTTAGCAGTGTCTCTGCACATCGTTACCAGAGTTTGGGGTACATCGTTATCGGTGTTCTTCATACATTGTTATCATTGTCTTTGTACATGGTTACCAATGTGTTTTGTGTGCATTGTTATTAGTGTCCGGTGTACTAGTTATTGAGGTGTTGTCTATTTCGTTATCGAAGTGTTCATATTTGTTCAACTTGCATGTTTTTATTCGATCTCCTATCGTACTTGGTGTGTGGACTTCATTCGGACTCTGGAGTGTTAACGGTATTTCTTTGAAAGCTGTTACCGCTTGTAGATCTAATTAGCCTTGAAAATGATAGTACTGCACTCGGCCGGAGATGCTTTGTGTCTCTATCGGTCGATTATCACTGAAACAACGCTTCCGGCAAAAATACTGCGATAAGACGACGACGAATGCAGTCAGGATATGTCACCCTCTCGGACATTCTTAACTTAAAACTCTTTTCAAAATAGTCAGCCAACCTTTACCATCCAGTCTCACTCTGCAACAGCAACCGGCCATTGACATATTTCAGCATCGCCTCTTTCCTTCTCGTCTTCCTCTTCCACACCCTCTTCACCTCTTTCCAGAGTACCTAGCTTTGTGTTCAAATCAAAATTCTCGCACGTCTGAGTCCTGTTTGTACTCATCACCACACGCTTCACCTCCGCTATCTTTGCCCTATTATTGGCATAGGTCACTACCGACCTAATCTGCACCCACAATTTGCAAGCTCGTCTCATCTGCGCCAGCGATACAATACTCGCTCATAAGGCGCACGCATATCACATTTCTCGTGAATCTCAACACCGCATCTTTGAATGTCTCCGTAGCTTCTTCAACATTCCCCAGGTATTACGCTCTCACTGTGTCATATCCTTCCTCAAACGTCTGCTGAAACTTCTACATAAGTCCCGATTGTCACATTCAATTCCCTCCCCATCACTATCTTCCTCCTCCCACTGTTTGGTTTCCCAAACACCCATATTTATGCCCCTCACAATCTTCCTTCCACCAGGAGATGATCAAACATTCGTCCGCATTCCTCTCTCAACACCCGCACATCTTAGTTACGGTAATCTTCAAAATCCCCAAAAAATTCATCAGCACTCAATCCACCAATGTATCGCGGGTCATCTCTGCCCATGTGTTCTTGTGTCATCTCGCTTTTTGAACATGCATTTTCTCACCACAATTTCCAGCTTCTTGCGCAAACCTACTAAGTTCTCTCCACTGTAATTGCTTCACCACATTCCCAACTCATCATTTAGGTCACATGGCACTCACTCAGACTAACCCAAAAATATCTCCGTTTCCCCGTCACCCCTCTAGATACCTGGTCCGCAAGCACTCACAAACGTTCATCTCTCTATCGCTAACTCAACCTTTACACTTCATCCTACTACGTGACGCTATTAGCCGACCGATCACTTTAACATCACCATATCCTCATATGCCAAACCTTCCTCCAAACCGGACTTCAATCCACTTACCACAGAAAACTCACATGCTTCATCCGTAGCAAAACCACGCTCACTTATCGGTGGGAGAAAAGAGACGCCTATCCTAACCGCGCTCGTCTTACCGTCTTAGAGAGGTGGAATTACGCATGAGGCGATCCTAAGCCGCTCGCTCCGCCTCAATTTTCATTTTACGACGCGCGAGGGATTCGGTAGAAAATATTCTTACTCACGGTCACAGTGAAACCTGTTCCAGGAGTACCATTTTTTTCAATAT
>SDVV010008290.1:0-17284 GCA_016164225.1 Gammarus roeselii | reverse complement strand
AAAATACCTACATCATTATCAAAAACGGGAAGACTTCAACTCCGTCCCCGTTGAAACGAATAGTCGAGCAAAGGATTAACAACAGAGGAAAAGACATATCATTTCAATCCCGTCGTCGAAAATGTCAAGAAAAATCAATTTCGGCGGCAAAAGCCAATCGACTCGTCTTTTAAACCGATAAATGAAGACCCTAACCTTTCCATTTGACAGGTTGGCAGGAAAAGTGACTTCAGCGAGTGAATTACTCATGGACATAACAGCTGTCCTTTGACCATTTTAGATTCAGTGTCAGAATGTCTCACTCGGGGTCAGGTATGCTAGAACATGCTCAAATACGCTAGAACCATCGACTAACAGCTTACAATGGACGTCCATTGTGAGGAGAGGACGACACGCTACCCACTCGGCCAACGAGCTAGTAAAGGCTAGTGAATTCATATAAATCAACGTTTGTCTTTTTATTCCTGTGTATTTAGTTTATACACTTATCCCCCAAACAATAATTTTGTCGGACGGGAAATGGTTCATGATTAGTTGAAATCCTAAACATTTAAATTCAACGTTCTATAGCGTCGCTAACCCTCATCAATTGAAAGATTATGTGATGAAGCTGCCCGAGGCCTAACCTATGTAGATGTCAGGGAACTGTCAAGATCTTCCATCTACATCCAAAATTGTTACCAGAAATTTGACAGCTCATTTCGATGCCAGAATGCAGTGCCAAAATTCTTTTTAAATTCATAAGTCCACAATATTTTAGTATTTATAAGAATAAAATGTTATTCATGTAAATTTTCTGCGTGTTAAATTACGTTTCAAAATAAACACTCCCTAAACGTTACGGACAGAATCGATAACGTTTATACTGGGCTGATCAATAGTAGAGGTCAGATGAATGGCTTACAAAACAGTGTTGACGTATGCATGTTCTATAGAGATTGCAGGTGGCATTCGCTTATCGTGCAGTTTCTTATTGTCTTCAGTCACTTGTAGGCTGTCGGACTTATCGCGTGTACCAGTGCGGCAAGGATGGTACGGTTAACGGTGACGGCCGACCAGCCACCGGCTTTAAAGAAAGGGAGACTCGAAGGACCTTCTCATCCAATTGGTTTGTGTCATTATGTATTTATGACAAATCCACACTAACGTCTCATACCATGCCAAATCACCAGAATGACAGAGGACCTGCCATATGGTCGTTAGATGGAACTGAAACGTTCCCTCATCCGAAAAAATTAAACTAGAACTAAATTGCCAAATTCCTTGAAATATTAGAGTATCGGATGCGAAGATGCTCGAACATTTCTTCTGATTACTTCCACAGTTGCCCTGTATTGTTCGGTAGAGTATTTGTAGTTACCTCATTTATCATGGAGTTTTCTATATTTTGGTTCCGTGTTTGAGCTACTATTCGATCCGTCAAGTTTCTAATACTAGTCAAATGGTGGGATATGAAAAATTACTAGGGTCCCCCATTCTATTTCTTGTCCTATTGTTTGGCGTGAAATGAATTGACTTCAAACGGATTAGCGCAATACTTTTTCACCGCTGCTGGTGTGTTTATCCTTAGCTGGCCGCATCTAAGGTGTATTCCATGATCGTTACAACAAATAAAACTCCAATCAGCAAATGGGACTTCATGTCATACGTTGATTCGATAATATCTCAACTCTATTGCCAGGTAACTTATTGTAAGGTTCAGATTTTGTTCATACCGTTTATCGTCATGAAGAATTTATTTTTTGGTACTTCACCCAGGCAATAAGCTATAGACATCGCGACCTCTCTAGTTATTGTGCACTATACTTGATGAAATAAGGGCTTGAAATCATTCATATTCGAATTATATGGATTTATTGTCGGTTGCTTATTGAAACTACATGAAATGATTTACGTTAGGTAAATGAAACCTCGAAACTTGCTTATGTTTGACCAATTAGTGTTCTTGTACAGTAATCGTATGCATTTGAACCCTATCAATGACTGATGTGATCGTTTACGAGGGTTTAAGTGTTACTAACGTAGGCGTGTGATAAAATCGATTTTTTTACAAAATCTTCAAGTTTAAAATCGATAATACTCTGTTTCGTCAACTATTCTGTGAATGCAATGACTGGTCTTTCCCATGAATGATTTCGTGTTATATACAAGCACCATACTCGTAATGCTGTTATATACAAGGACCATACTCGTAATGCTGTTATATACAAGGACCATACTCGTAATGCTGTTATATACAAGGACCAGACTCGTAATGTTGTTATATACAAGGACCAGACTCGTAATGCTGTTATATACAAGGACCAGACTCGTAATGCTGTTGTATACAAGGACCAGACTCGTAATGCTGTTGTATACAAGGACCAGACGCGTAATGCTGTTATAAACGAGGACCAGACTCGTAATGCTGTTGTATACAAAGACCAGACTCGTAATGCTGTTGTATACAAGGATCAGACTCGTAATGCTGTTATAAACGAGGACCAGACTCGTAATGCTGTTGTATACAAGTACCAGACTTGTAATGCTGTTGTATACAAGGACCAGACTCGTAATGCTGTTGTATACAAGGACCAGACTCGTAATGCTGTTGTATACAAGGACCAGACTCGTAATGCTGTTATAAACGAGGACCAGACTCGTAATGCTGCTGTATACAAGGACCAGACTCGTACTGATGCCGACAGAGACTATTTTCTAACCAAGCTTGCAATGATCTTATTGTAAATGGATTCTCCCGCATGAATTACATGCAAGCAATTTATAGTTTTGATGTGTTGTCTCCGATCAACTTGACGTATTTTATTGTAATGTGAACAATTCGGATTAAATTAACAATTATTGTACTAAATGCTTTCGGTTCTTTCCTTCTGTTGGGTAATATTTCTTCCTTGAATTTGAATCAGGCATCAGAAGTTATTGAACGTACAATAATCGAACGATATTCCTGTTTCAAACTCATATTGGTAGGGCACTGCAAGTAACGCATATACTTTACAATAGACTTCGATGGAAAAATGTTCCGATGAAATAATTTCCCATGTTGACCATAGCATTGCCAGTGAGACCCGGAACAAATTAATGCCATGGAACAAATTAATCAAAATGCAGATTCCCAATACAATGCTTTTGGTATGCTAGTGAAAATGCGTTCAGAATACGCCTACCTACCACCAATTATTTTACTTGCGTAATGAACATATACAAATATTTTTATTTCATTTAACCGATTGGTTTCGGGAATCGAACTTTCGTCGTCTACAAAATAGATGGCTTCTGCATAACCGAATAAATTACTTCCACTTGTCAACTTTTGCGGGTTCAAACAAAACCCAGAAATGTTAATCCTAACTTGATGAAAAATTTCACCGCAACTTCACTCAGCCGCAAAGGTCCATGAAGTTTCAAATCTACTCTGACACAAATATATGTCTGTAAAGCCCAAAGAAAACTTTTATCATCAGTCGGCGTTGCAGAAACAACACACAACCGCATCGTTTTATTCACCCTTGCCCCGTGAAACGGAATTAGTATTCACGACTACACAAGGTCAGTGCTGAGGCACAATCAATAATGTTCATGTGTTACCGTGAGACCGAGCTCGACACCCAACCAATTATGGTTCAGAACAAAAGCTACAATTGAGATCTTCGAGACTTGAGCGAATCGAATGTTTTTAACTGGTCGGGTGTGTTTTGATACGTAACGAGACAAGATGACAGCTGAATTTACTACATGAAAAGTGGGTGCCAAAAACATCCTAACTGATGAGCAGCCTACCTACCTATTTCAGTCATATAATATTTGACTACTTCATTCTCGGTTGTGAGGAACAAAACCGACAAACCCTATTCGGTTCCACTCTCTTCAATTAAAAGCTACCCAACCAAAATACAAGAGAACACATATTTCTCCATCACGGAATGGAAATCCAGAGCGCGCTCTTCTATCAAGTCCGTTTGGCAGTTCTCTGTTTTCTCTTTTCAGACCACCTCACATTTCCATCAATGCTGAAGCGTGGGAACTCAGTGATCCAGACAGAGCACCGGCTAATTCCGCCGGCAGTTGGAAGCTATATACGGTCACATTCATTGTTTCAGAAGAGTTGGTGCTGATGGGACTAGTATAGATTTAGTACGTTTACATGTAAATTGATAATAGAAGTAGGGCACATCATGTTGTCTCTCCGACTTCTGCTAATATAAATTCAAAACGTCTACTTAAAATTTGACGAAATGATTCTGGTGCGAGTAGCAATGTATCGAAACATTCGCAACCGTAAACTATACAATTTTTTCAGATATCATATTTTAGGGAGCATGACGATGTGTTATCTTAAAGTTTAGCAGGTGACCGACGAGCTTGTGGACATGCACATTTATGAACACTCTCTATGTAATGTTCTTTAACGTACGACGAATTTCCAACGTTCTTTTGTGAATAAAACTAGCTGGAGTTTTTTGTCGGAAAGAAGACTTGTGGGTTGTGTAAAACAAAAGGTTCCCATTTGCGTTCCTATTTTCACTTCTGCCATCGTGCTGTGTATTTCTAACTAGATTTTCCACTCCCCATTTTCGTTTAAATTCTACTGCAATGCTTTCCGAACACGAGCCCATGGCCTGATGCCCTGCATTCGTGTCCTGATTAAGTGTGGCGCAGACACGCCCGTCGATTGAGCCTAATGTCGATGGCCTATCAAAGATAAGCGTGAGGTGGGCTAAACAGAGAGGAACGGTGGGAAACATAGGAGTGTGAGGCAGGCCCGGGTGCGGGAACGAAGGTGGCAACTGTGAAGCATGAGGGTAGCTCGGCAGCAAAGAACAGTGGAGGCAAACAGGGAAGCGTGTGGCAGGCCATGCAACGGGAACGGAGGAGGAAAACAAGGAGCCTGAGGCAGGAATAGCAGTGGGGGATGAAGGTGGCAAACAATGGTGATCTTCGGAGATCTCTCGGTTGAAATAGTGCGGAGTCGTCAAGAATTTGATGGAACAAAATGGTACTGGGACTGTCCAGTCATACGTTAGTGTTCGTAGTTTAGATTTGACACGTGAATGGTTAACTTCTCTTTCATTATTTGTTTTCTATATCTAAAGCTCAATTATTTTTCCCTGCCTTATTTATGGCATACCATCACGAACCGACAAATAAATTGGCCGATTATATGGAATGTAATTGAAAAACTAATCCACCCTGTATTCAAAGTTCGTTTGCCGGTCACTTCGTCCTCATTTTTTTAAGCCCTGCACGTTTCCACCAATTCTGGCCATATAGTTAACTCTTTTCTTCGCTGGCTTCCACCTTGCCTTACCTTTCAGACAGGACCATGCCAACATAATTGTCGGCCATACCAACGAAATTACCGGACCATACCAACAATATTTTCTTACAGGTAAACGTGAGGATTCTCTTCAGGATCTTAGAAACCAAAACAAGGCGATAGAAACAACTCGAAACTTGAGGAATATTAACTGGCGTAGTTTAATCAACGACATGACATATCACAGAGATCAAGAAAGAGGCTTGCTAGAGAAATGATTATAACACGTTGGAAGTAGCGATCAAGCAGAGATCAGTAATAATCAAGATAATTATTTTCAATCGGAGTGAAGAGCTTGTTCGTCTCACTAGGCAGGCCCGGCAGCGGGACCAGACACACCAGGTAAATAGCTTTGTAGATTCGATTTTTCATGCTCTGAGGTTCTTATATTTGTCTCAGGTTCTTAGTATCATGTGTGTGTTTCTGGAACCCTTAGCAGAATATTGGAGAAATATAAATCAGCAGGTGACTCAATAAAGGAACATATTTCCGACCCGTTTCCGAGCAAGGTCTCCCTAGCAGAATGTTGACAAAATTTAAAGTAACCAGTTTAGTAAGCTTTATTGATAACCATTCCATTATTTCATGCGCTGAGTTTGGATAACAAAATATACAAGCCTACAGTTGATGCACTGATATATCTGTCAAATAAATGTATAATGCATTGAACGCGAAAAGCATTTTATGAGTATCCATTATAGATATCTTTATTGCGCTAGATACAGGCAACCGTGGTGTGTTGCTACGAAAAATGAAAAGTGGGTTCTGCAAGATCGACAGCAATGTGTGAAGATTATCTCTCGACTTTACAGGCAAGAAAACATTTGAATTCTATGTTCCTAAAGGTTTAACGCATTGCAGTTTTGTCGCCTATTCTTTTTCCTAGTGAAACAATTAACTTCTTCATTCATCTCATGGAACTTAATGAAATACGGTCTTTAAACTAGATTTTTGACTAAATTAAGAGGTAGTCGAATGGAGTATCCGCAAAATAATAACAGGTATTTTATTAGATCTCTTCCATTCATATTATTGATATGCATTATGCTTTGAATGTGCAATTAACGGCCGGCAAGTTGATTTACTATCATCAGGGTATTTTTTTGGGGTGGTTTGGACTGATGTTTAAGACATGACTTTCACATTGCGGTAGTGGGCAAAGAACTAAATGAGTCTGTAGGTATATTCTTTCATATACGATCATGTGGGGCAGAGCCAGTCATGGTCATTATTTTCCACCTTCCCAGGGAACATAGCCAATGTAGGCCGATTCAGGATTTCCATGGACAACGCCGGCTGGTCAATGTTGAATCGACATCTCGAATGTCGTGAACAAATGTTGGTCTGACAGTGAAACAGAATCTGCATGCACTGCGACGGCACGACGTTTGTCAAAAGTAACCTTGAGTCGAAACAGTGCGTGTACGACGATATATGCATAGACTGCGAGGCACTGCTTTGTTCATATCCTGGCTCCACAAGATTCGGAATAGGCCCTACCTCAGATTTCGGTTTGAATTGTATGAATGTCGCTTCGCTCATTCAAATAACGCAAATAAATACTTAGTTTAATATTTTATACCTAAGAAATTGTAAACTCATTGCAAGACGTTGAAAATAAAAGATTTAATAATAATAGTAGAAATAACGAAGATTCACTTTCATGAGTCAGCTTAGCAAAATAAGTAGAACATGTCACCCGACCTATAAGAGTTGGGTGTTTCATGGAATAAAAATTGTGATACAGATCTGGAAACAATAAGTACGTCAGTGTGTGGTTCCGAAGAATATTCAGTCATTTGTGCTATTATGATATACTAAAGTGTGTCGGTTCAAAGACATTTTTAGTACACCATAGGCGTATTGTGACACCTTCATATTCAACAGTGCATACTTCATTTTATGGCAGTTATAATATTGAATAACGGAAGCAGGTTTACTTGCATGGGATGAAATCACCATTTCCGAGGAGATGATTTATTGCTACTGCATTTAACCAAGTAGTTTGTGTGGCTGCAAAAAGCATGTTTACCGTCGGTTCTTTTGGCCATGTTGATTTGTTTGAAAGCTATAAGATAAATATGAGCGTTACAAGTCAGGAGGTATGAGTTTCTTGAATATGGCTGGTGAGCGCTGATTGAGAGGATTAGAAATGCGGTGATCAGCGAGGAATGTTGCTTCTGCAAGTGGTAGATGGTGTGGAGATCGGATATTTAGAGTGGGATTGGTGTGTGGACAGTTCGTTGTAAATGGATATGGATATCATCTAGGACTTCATGGATCTTGAAAACCCTTACAACCAAGCAGTCATGTAGTCGTTGTTCATAATATTGCTGTTACATGGAATAGGCGGGTGCTTGTCATGAGCGGTGCAGCTTCTAAGTTGATAGCAGAGCATGTGTCGGAATAAGAAGAAGGGTGTGTGATTGGTTCCCACTCGACTTTGACTGAGACTGGATTGCGTTGCTGCCACCTATCTGTTCAATGTCCAAATAGATGGACTGATCAGGGCGTTTAACGCGAGTATATTGAGTCTATTGTTGAAGCTGTTGCTATAAAATAAATGGATCCGGCATTGAGTTATATGCTGTTTGGCGAGATACGGCATCAGCAAAATAATCGGAGCAGATGGTTGGTAGTGTTTCAATAAGAAATACAAAGTTCGAGGAAGGCCAATGCGATCAGAATCAGTGCCCGCCGGAAGGGACGTAAATGATTTTGTGTACCTTGGCTCACATTCGGGAAAGAAATATAGCGTGGAATCTGAGATAATATGCAGATTGATGGAACGCTGTAAATTGTTTGGTGTACTGAAATATTTTATTATGTGCAGGAATATGAGTGAGGAAGCAAAGGCAGTGTAGTGTGAGGGCTGATACGCGGCGAGTGAGAGACATTATGAGGAAATTGTTGATTGTGATTGAGCTGAATTTTTGAGTCAGATGACCGGCAATAACCATTTGTAGATTGAACAGAGATGTCGACAAGGTTGCTGGGACAGAATTGATTTCGTCCTCTGAGGTAGTTTGGACACATGGAGAGGATGGATTAAGAAAAATCGATGGAACGGGGGATGAACGCAGAGTTTAGTGGACGTAGACTATCAGGAAGACCTAACTAAAGGTGGATGAATGCAGTGAAGCATGCAATTTTAGAAGCCAGAGAGCGTGAGGGATTGGCGTGAGTGGATCATGATTGTGAATTGGTGAGTTTGAAGCCGTCATAATGTGTTTTCCCACCCTTGGCTGTCTCGTTGAGAACCTGGGTTGAAAGTGGGAGAACGATGTCGGGCTTTTGGCCAGACCCATCACGGAATGGTTATCGTATGTACGGGGACCTCTTCAGTTAAGGTGCTAGTATCGTTTTGCAGTTAACTACCTCCCTTCCTGGGGAAGCGGCTTCCTTGTTATCATGTATATAATCAGTTTTTGAACCGCTGCTGTCGACACATGAGACCCTTGATGATACTAAAATTGGACGTTCACTTATGGAGCTTCAACGTCTGATATACCTAAGTAATCGAAATAAAAAAGAAAAATCACAGTGAGTGTTTTTATAAGATACTGATGGGGTTATTTTTATGTTACGTAAACGCCTCGGGGTCGGACACTTTACGTTGCAGACCACGATAAGGATGGGGGAACTTATCAAAAACACGTCGCAGTAAGCCTGATTGTTATGATTTCATGAAATCAAACAGAATACGAAAAATTTTGCTTCGCAACAATATTGCTCAAGTCGAGATCGATGCATCAGTACCAAATAATTTCATAGCTGCATATGGAAAGATTTTAGAGATTTAATACGATGAAGATTTCCACAGAATTTTAACACCTTAATGTGACCCTCTTCGGAAATCAGCAGGCAACATATCGATCATGAATATATATTTGCTATTATAAAAGCCGCTAAAAGATTAAGTGAAGTTCGAAACTTTTAACAAGGATCACCTCTACAAGACTTTATTTTAATATCGTCATATTTGCCTGACCGTAGAACTCACACGTAAATTAGTGTTTAATATTTTGGTAATTCGGAATTGGTAGATTCATCAATTTCAATCTGCTGTGCAGCTTCGTTTCAGAATACAGTCATGCTTTAGTGTGAAATAATGAAATCAGAAACCCTATTTCCACAAATCTTAATTATGAAAAAACATTACTGAACAAGTAACATACCTTTCATGTCGTTTCTCTATTGGGAATCCAGCGAACCCAATTTCAGACACCATGCAAATGCATAACTACTCTTATTCTGTTTATGCAGGAGCGTTGAATGGATTCAGCGCATCCTTCTCGGCCTTGAGCCTGATGGTGAAGAGAACAAAGGCTGCGATGTTGCTGGAATACAGGAGACACGCGGAGACGATTTGATATATATAAAATACTCAGTTTCTCTGTCATTAATTTAAACTTGGGCAGTTAAATCTTGTTCACCTGCCACCACAACAATCTTCATTTAACACATATATCAGTGATTAAATCAGCGCGTTCCATACCATGTATTTTAAAAACTATTGAATATACTAGATTACTGTTTAAATTACTCCTGCTTCTGTATTTTCCAAAAAAGAGCTTTCACTGTGTTTCCCTTCTGCATACGTTCAATCAATCTTCAAATGTATATTAGTGTGTCGAAATATGGTTTTAATTTCATCCTGTCGTACGTGTTAAAATGACCGTTTATTTGATCATTACACAGAACATTATATCACACTTTATGAAATACGTTTCTTGATTTCTCAATTTATATGTTCGAAAGTTTAGGATGTAATTTTTTCCACTATCAAATAAGCCAAACCTAGTAATAAAACCTTGCTCAACCTAGTCCAATTGATGGAAAAAAAATCACAGGTATTTATTAAACACAAAGCGAACATAATTCTAAAATTCTCAAAGTTTGATGGGATCAAATCAAAATATCCGGAAGGTTTGAAACTTTTTAAATAATTGTCCATACATTCCGAGTTCTCTAATTTTTACTGCAACGCCACATTTCACGACTATAAGAAGACTATATCAAGTACTGAAGGGAGAAGAACTTTTTCGACTCAACTGCGCCGGGCAGAAATGTGTCAAACATGCAGCAACTTGTGCAGAGGAATCTCCATCTTGACTCACATTTCTGACAACGATGTATCCGATCTGTTCATATTTGCTAAGGAAAATTTCAAAAGAGACAGCAGTACTTATGATTTAATATTCTCCTGCTGTGCTCATAAACGCTTTGCTGTGATAGAGATTGTTGTTACCTCTCCATCGAAATAATTTGTATTCAAAATTGTGCATTACCTACCAAATTGAAGATTTTGAACTTGTTATGCGCAATCATTGTTTATGAAAATATATCTTTGTCTAAAAAAGGTAGAAAGGTAAATTGATATCGATTCTGAAATTATGCACTTTAATAATTTTTTAAATATCAGTAGGCTCTTTTTGAGGGGGCGGTGGGAACTAAATTTAAATTTATTTTAGCAAAGCTTACCGACCACCCACTCTATTTCGTACCTTTGATCATTATACCAACCCGGTTTTATCGAAATGATACTACTGAGCCATCATTGTTGAATCACTTTTAGACCAACTGTCTGAGCGTATGTAAAAGTTGATATCACTGACCAGTGCCCACATTTATTCACATACATTTTAGGCTGAGTTTCTACTGCTAAATGGGAGCAGCCTGAAATTATAGACATCAGCACTAAAACTGAAGCCCTCTTGGACAAGATGAATTCCCTATATTGCGAATACTTTCCTCTGAAGAAAAAAATTAGCTAAAAAAATTACAGAAACTATGGTTGACCGCTGAATTGTTGGATTCATTGAAACCCAAATCCATTTATTTTAGGCTGAAGAAAATAGGATTGATTTCCGATGAGACGAACAAAAAAATATGAACATTCTAACGAGGGCAAAGAACCATCGTTATCGGACTATATTTATTGATGTAATTGTGACTGTATTTATTGATGTAATTGTATTTATTGTATTTATTGATGTAATTGTGATTGTATTTATTGATGTAATTGTGAAAAAAAACGTGATTGATGAAATTGTGAAAAAAAACGTGTATATATTGATGTAATTGTGAAAAAAACGTGACACCTAATGAAGAAGGTTCTAAATCAAAATTGTGGTGAATGAGACATTAAATCTATTGTTATCGGGTGTCATCCTGTGACAGCTGAGCTTGAATTTGCAGAACCCTCCAACACGTTTTCTCTAATGAGGTGCAGTAGATCTCGATACGAATATACCTGCCAGTATGTAATCCAAACTCGCTTTTTATACATGTTGTAACTGTTGATGGGTGTTACGGTAATTGCCCAGTGAAAAATAGAAAGAATAATGAAAACTTGCTTCTAGTAAAGTTGCTGGAATAGGCGAAGCGTGCCCTGACTAACCCAATCACTCATTTAGTATATGAATCCTTTACAAAGATCGTTTTTCCGAATAGTTTAAAATTAGCGTGCATAACCGCAGTATTCAAAGGGGGGAGATTTGACAGATGTTTCATGTTATAGACCCATATCAGCGCTTTCTTTTCTTAGTAAAATCTTTGAACGATGCACGTGTGATAGGATAATTGGCTTCATGACCAAATTTTCCCTTAATTCTGCAATCCAATTCGTTTTTCAGAGTAGGAAGTCTACTTCAGATTAAATTAAATCTTAGACAGAGTCTGTGTATAGCTTCTTAAATGTCAAAAAATCCTGCCATCCTCTTAGCAAAAGTAAATAAATATAGAGTGAGGGGACTGCCCTTTGACTGGCCCAGTTGTTACTCTCAGGACAGGAAACCATGTGTGAAAATAAATGTTCGCGTTTTCAATATCCAACCATGAGCATAGGCATCCCGCGGTGTTCTATTCTCGTTCCTCTACTCATTTCATTGTATATCAACGATTTACCTAACGTCTCATGAAAGTTGACTTCTATATTATTCGCCGACGACACTACAGTATCTGTTCCTGATAAAAACGATTACAACCTTTTAACAATATCAAATGATGAACTGGCTAAAATAGGAAACTGGACGCATGCTGACACACTCTCTCAACGTTGGAAAAAAAACTTCATAATTCGCTTCATTAACAGGTGTCGTGCTGTAGTTGATGGTCTAAACGTTTCGTTTGATAACCAGCACTTGCGTTTCCAGGAGGGTGGCAAGTTTCTGGGGGTGACTATGGATAAGCGTCTTTCTTTTGGGCAACATGTTGACCTAGTTTGTGAATAAGATTTTAAAACCATAGGCATATTTTATAAACTTCCATGCTTTCTCTTATTTACACTAATATTGTACGGGGCAGCACATGCCGTGTTCATTTGGATGATTTTTTCGCAAGAAAAGATAGTCAGAATTATAACAAGACTGGGATATTTGAATCATACCGATCCACAGTTTAAACAAACGAGCACCTTAAAAATAACAGATCTGCACTTTTTTCTCCTAACCATAGAAGCCTTCAGTACCCACAACATAATTATTCAACTAGAAAAAGCAGTCAAAATATCCCCAGCTTTCAGCGATTGGCAAAAATTCAACGATTCTTGGTACACACTCTTCCTACAGTGTGGAATCCTCTCCCAATGAATTTGAGGCATTGCTCATCATTGCGGAAGTTTAAGGCTGCCCTGAAACCGTATCTTAATGAACAATATATTTGTTAGTGTCTTACCTGGCATAGTTCTCTGAACTGTACTACTGTGTGAAACTGTATCTATTGAACATTGTATTGGTGTCTCACCTGGAATAGTACCATGTATTGCAAGCTGCTTTGGTGTGTAATCCGATCTAGTGTAATGTGTGCTACTTTAATGTCTGCATCCGTACCTGTCTCTTGTGTAGAAGAATTGTACATGCTTCAGTTTTATGATTAGGTGTATGATATTGTTCGTGTGTTTGCCAGAAAAGCACTCTAAGTGCTTATATAAAGGCTTGAACTACTTTTTTTTTAATTTTTATATGTTTGTAAACTATGTTTGAATAAAATAATATAAATGTGAATTTTAAATCATGGTGAAGTAATTCAATAACGATGAACTAAACAATTGTAGGATAACTGCTTTTTCGGAAGTACTTGAACAGAACAATAATTATTCGCTGTTCATAAAAAAAATCAGAAGTAATATCAAATTGGGGAGAGAAGGAATAATTTCAAAATGAAAAACCGACAGTCCAGCTAAATGAGAGATATTCATTTAGCTATACTGTGACCGCTTTTATAACTGTTCGACAAATCCTTGAATTGTTTCTGTTTATGAAGTTTTTTTTTTATAACTGGGAATGAATACATCAAAGCAGCAAAGCACACACAGTCTGATTTGATGACTCCAACAGTTGACTATAATCGAACACCAGATATCTAAACCTTTTTTAAATTAAACAGGATCAGGGCACAAATTGTTTACACTAAAAATTGTCACATTTACTTGCGAAAAAGTGAATTGAAACAGAACTTATTCGAGATGGAGAGATTTCTAGTTTCATTTTCACATGAAGTCATCGTTCAAAATAATGATTGTCAGCTGCAATGCATTTCTCAATATGGCGGTCAAAACTCGGGATGACTTTCACGAGCATTTCGCATTGATAATGTTGATAACTCCACTCACATCATGTTTCTGAGATCATCATGAGATGCAGGCTTTGATCTAAATGCAGTTCCTTGACTTAACACAAAAGGAAGTAGTCGAACAGATATTGGTCATTCGATCTTGGTGGGCATGGGAACTCACTCCTGTGTGAAACGAATTTGTCAGAAAATCGCATGGTCGACCAGTCCATGGCATATTTTGAGGTGTGCACCGTAGCTCAATCATGCTGGAATCACAGCTTTGTTGTTCATCTGCGTCCAAATATACTTTTCAGCATCTCAATGCACCTCTCAATGCGCCAGTTAAAACATGTTCAAAGAAGAAGGCAATGAAAAAAATCATTCCACTCAGTCGACGCCTAACGGGAATACTACGTTGAGGAAAGCAATGGTGGAATAACATTGAACGCTAGATTCGTGGGCGATCATTTCCGGTAATACTGTTTATTTAACCTATCATTTATATCTATATGTGGCATTCAACGCTGGAAATAATGCCACCAAAATCAATGTTGCCGTTTTCAACCCTATGGTTGTCAGGCTGAAAAAAGGCTTCCCTTGTGGACATTGATAAGTGTATTAAGAAGTGTAGTGCAGCTGACGGTGGTCGTTTTGAAGGACAACAGTTAATAAAAATTGAATAAGAATTTTTCCCGTTTGAATAAGCTATGTTCATTTTTCCCATCTCTTATACTAAAAAAAATTGAACATATTTTTACTGTGTGCATATCTGACTGGTGTCAAAGGCCAATTCAAATCTCTCCAGGGGCTATACCAGAGGAGAGGTAGCTCATCAACCACTTTCTCGCCCTCCCTCTTGACGTCCAAAATAATGATGTAATGCACGGGAAATGTTTAAAGAGTCAGGTTTAATAGCAGTCAACTAGATCAATAGTGAAAA
The DNA here is from genome assembly GCA_016164225.1 of Gammarus roeselii. Lineage (NCBI taxonomy): Eukaryota > Metazoa > Arthropoda > Malacostraca > Amphipoda > Gammaridae > Gammarus > Gammarus roeselii. The sequence continues at coordinate 2,471 of SDVV010008290.1, read as the reverse complement.
TTTAACCCGATCTGGGGAAATTCCGTCTATGCAGAAATATTTCGTAGAAACTTAAAAATGCTCTCATTCAAATTTTTTCTCATGTGAATACTGATGACCTTAGGTCTGGGGTCCTACCTCTTTCACTCGTCATCTTCATTTCAGGACCATCCTTTTTCTGTTGCGTTTTGTGAATTCAGCAACTGAAGCCCTCCAACCGTTTAGTAAGGTCTGACGTCCTGTATCAGACTAGACCCGGACAAAGTAAGTTTCCCTATGAACTCTGCACAGACAAAAATGGAAAGGAGCGTAACGTGAAAAATACAATGTATGGGCGAAGTGCTGTCCAGCGACCAGTTCCAGCGAGATCTCGGGGCGGGAAGATGAGACAAATGTTACTTGATGGAACACTTTGATACTTCCCAACACTTTGCGGCCATTTCTGTTTACAATTTTATTATAATGAGGTCCATCAACCGAACCTAATATAAACCTGATTGACCGTTTACAAAGATTTTGAATAAAGCTTCTACGCAGCTATAAAATGTAGGCCCGCAGAAGAAGAATGTTTACAGAGCTACCAAACATGACCTAAAACTTCCCTCAGCAGTGATTCAATAGTAAGTAGTATATAAAAAAGGCCTCGAAACCCCAGGACTAGTAAAGAAAAAACTAAAGTGGACACGAAATGATCCATGAGGAAGATGATATGAAATAGCTATGGCTAGCTGGAAGTTTATTGTGAGATGAAATGTCACTAGAGGCTGAATTTAAAGTGAATAATGAAGTTCAAGATTTGACCATAATTGAACTGTAATGAGTCAATTTTACACCCTTGTAGTTACTGGAAGAGTGAAGGTTGTCTTTAATAATCGTTGATATATTGTATTACTATCGGTGTCCTGTTGACTGGGAATGTACATCAGACAGGTTCTGTAAATGTTTTGGGGTATGCATATTATTGCCAAGATGAATAATTTTAAAATAGACTTGTACTTGGAAGCTAACAAAGATATTAACATTTCATGAATGTTCATAGATCTGAAATAAATGCTAGTGTGTGCTCAATATGAAACGTAATTTATAGTTCTGCATGCTTTCTTTAGATGGCTTCATCAGTTGCATACTGATAACATGCAAGCCAAACTATAATACTGATGGCATGCGAACCAAACTATAATACTGATGGTAGAAAACCAAACTCTAATACTGATGGCATGCAAACCAAACTATAGTACTGATGGCATGCAAACCAAACTATAATACTGATGACATGCAAACCAAACTATAATACTGATGTCATGCAAACCAAACTATAATACTGATGACATGTAAACCAAACTATTATACTGATGACATGCAAACCAAACTATAATACTGATGGCATGCAAACCAAACTATAATACTGATGGCATGGAAACCAAACTGTAATACTGATAACATGCAAACCAAACTATAATACTGTTGGCATGCAAACCAAACTATAATACTGATGACATGCAAGACAAACTATAATACTGATGTCATGCAAACCAAACTATAATACTGATGACATGCAAACCAAACTATAAAACTGATGACATGCAAACCATACTATAATACTGATGGCATGCAAACCAAACTATTATACTGATGGCATGCAAACCAAACTATTATACTGATGACATGCAAACCAAACTATAAAACTGATGACATGCAAACCATACTATAATACTGATGACATGCAAACCAAACTATTATACTGATGGCATGCAAACCAAACTATTATACTGATGACATGCAAACCAAACTATAATACTGATGTCATGCAAACCAAACTATTATACTGATGACATGCAAACCAAACTATAAAACTAATGACATGCAAACCATACTATAATACTGATGACATGCAAACCAAACTATAATACTGATGGCATGCAAACCAAACTATTATACTGATGGCATGCAAACCAAACTATAATACTGATGACATGCAAACCAAACTATTATACTGATGGCATGCAAACCAAACTATAATACTGATGACATGCAAACCAAACTATAAAACTGATGACATGCAAACCAAACTATAAAACTGATGACATGCAAACCAAACTATAAAACTGATGACATGCAAACCATACTATAATACTGATGATATGCAACCCAAACTATAATACTGATGGCATGCAAACCAAACTATAATACTGATAACATGCAAACCAAACTATAATACTGATGGCATGCAAACCAAACTGTAATACTGATAACATGCAAACCAAACTATAATAATGATGGCATGCAAACCAAACTATAATACTGATGACATGCAAGACAAACTATAATATTGATAACATGCAATCCAAACTATAATGCTGATGACATGCAAACCAAACTATTATACTGATGACTTGCAAACCAAACTATAATACTGATGGCATGCAAACCAAACTATAATACTGATGGCATGCAAACCAAACTATTATACTGATGACATGCAAACCAAACTA
>SDVV010008288.1:0-17284 GCA_016164225.1 Gammarus roeselii | reverse complement strand
CCACGGCATACACTTAGACGATGACAGGGCATAAAGCGTGGAATTCCACAGCACACACTTAGACGATGACAGGGCATAAAACGTGGAATCCCACGGCATACACTTAGACGATGACAGGGGATAAAGCGTGGAATCCCACGGCATACACTTAGACGATGACAGGGCATAAAGCGTGGAATCCCACAGCATACACTTAGACGATGACAGGACATAAAGCGTGGAATCCCACGGCATACACTTAGACGATGACAGAACATAAAGCGTGGAATCCCACGGCATACACTTAGACGATGACAGAGCGTAAAGCTTGGAATCCCACGGCATACACTTAGACGATGACAGAACATAGAGCGTGGAATCCCACGGCATACACTTAGACGATGACAGAACATAAAGCGTGGAATCCCACGGCATACACTTAGACGATGACAGAACGTAAAGCGTGGAATCCCACGGCATACACTTAGACGATGACAGAACATAAAGCGTGGAATCCCACGGCATACACTTAGACGCTGACAGGGCATAGAGCGTGGAATCCCACGCCATACACTTAGACGATGACAGAACATAAAGCGTGGAACCCCGCGGCATACACTTAGACGATGACAGAACATAAAGCGTGGAATTCCACGGCATACATTTAGACGATGACAGAACATAAAGCGTGGAATCTCACGTCATACACTTATTGCGTGGAATTCTATGTCATACGCCTTATGCGTGAAATTCTATGTCATTCATATATTGCGTAGAATCCTACGTTATACACTTAATGCGTGGAATTCTACGTCGTACTCTTATAGCGTAGAATCCTACGGGTTACGCTGAATGCGTGGAATTCTACGTCATACTTAATGCGTGGAATCCTACGTGATACACTTAATGCGTGGAATCTTACGTCATACACTTAATGCCTGGAATCCTACGTCGACACTTATTGCGTGGAATCCTACGTCATACACTAAACGCGTGGAATCTTACGTCATACACTTAGACGATGACAGGACATAAAGCGCGGAATCCCACGGCATACACTTAGACGATGACAGGGCATAGAGCGTGGAATCCCCCAGCATACACTTAGACGATGACAGGGCATAAAGCGTGGAATCCCACAGCATACACTTAGACGATGACAGGGCATAAAACGTGGAATCCCACGGCATACACTTAGACGATGACAGAACATAGAGCGTGGAATCCCACGGCATACACTTAGACGATGACAGAACATAAAGCGTGGAATCCCACGGCATACACCTAAACGATGACATAACATAAAGCGTGGAATTCCACGGCATACATTTAGACGATGACAGAACATAAAGCGTGGAATCCCACGTCATACACTTATTGCGTGGAATTCTATGTCATACGCCTCATGCGTGAAATTCTATGTCATTCATATATTGCGTTGAATCCTGCGTCATACACTTAATGCGTGGAATTCTACGTCGTACTCTTATTGCGTAGAATCCTACGGGTTACGTTGAATGCGTGGAATTTTACGTCATACACTTAATGCGTGGGATCCTACGTCATACACTTAATGCGTGGAATCTTACGTCATACACTTAATGCCTGGAATCCCACGTCGACACTTATTGCGTGGAATCCTACGTCATACACTAAATGCGTGGAATCCTACGTCATACACTTAAATGGACGCAGTGTGGGGCATCATGTTTCATTTCGTACGTTATTGAGTAATAATTTACAATAAGTTTTGAGAAATGATGTGTTTATTAAGACGAAGTTTAGTTATATTACGACCTACGTACATTACGACCAGTGCATTTTACGAACTACGTATATTACGATCTACGAATATTGCGACCTAAGTATATTGCGACCTACGTATTTACGCTCTTAGTGTTTATCGACCAAGGTTTATTTTGACCTTAGTATATTACAACCTAAGAATATTACGAACTAGTATATTACGACTAAAGTATATATCGATCTACGCATAGTGCGACTTACATATATTACGACCCACGTATATTACGACTTACGTATTTCAAGATTTACTTATATTCTAACCTTCGTATATTACGATTTACGTATATTGTAACCTTCGTGTAGTGCGACCTACGTTTGCTACGATCTACGTTTATTACGATTTATGTATATTGCAACCTACATACCTTACAAAATACGTATATTTCGATCGACGTATATACGACCCACGTATATTACGACCTACGTATATTACGAGAAAAACCCTTTTCCGGTGTTCATGCAATATCAGAGCAGTCAACGTTCAATAATACCGGAATGTGTTCCCTCCCTCCGTGCGGGATGTGTTCCATCCGTACTGACGCTCTCTTCTTCCTACCCAGAAAACAGAGATCCACAAGCAGTTGAGCATACGTTCCTTCTCAGCAAGTTTGTTAATGAAAAAGAAAACAGAACCGTAACTAAGGTGCTATTTTGACGCATAAATGGAACCGACAGAGAGGCAGAACCTGCAGCCAGCATTGATCCAAGTAGTGTATCCAGGAACAATTCTCCCTTATTTAGTTTGTTTTCTGAACGAAAATTTCAGATAATATCTGGAAATGCTCCTAGATGCTTTATGATGCCCAACAGTGCCTCAACCGTCCCAGACCTCTCAGCCTGGAGATTGTTACTCAGCATCCTCTATTAAGCTGAGCCCTGGTCGCAGCCTCACTAAAATGCAGCGTCGTTTTAACATAACAGTATTTTGAGTGGTCGAAACTTGAAATGTTCCTCTAATACAAAAATATTCCATGACGTGTCTTCATCAAAAAATAGTTCAGCCAAATTTATCCACTATCGTTCTAGAGTTTTGATTGCGTATTGGGACTTATGTAGAGATCTTTGACTATAGAGAACAAATGAAAAATAAATCGTTTAGTCTTGGTGAGTATTACGCAAAAATTCCCTCATGACAAAATTCTTTGCGTGTCAGTTCAGGTGCTTATAGAGAGACATGCAACGGAACATCACGACACTTGGTCCGAACAGGACCAATCCCTCCGGTGGCATGGGCTCTTGTTAACACCACTCCGCGACCGACAAGTTGAGGTGCTTATAGAGACATGCAGCGAAACACCATGACGCGTGGTCCGAACAGGACCAATCACTCCGGTGGCATGGATTCTTTAGACTTCATTCTACGGCAGAAATATTTTTTACACAAGATATGATAAGGTATCTGAGATTTCATGATTAAATCAGAACGAATCAGATTAATTTGGGCACGCACTCATGAAATCCTCATGAGGTATGCTATGAGGGGGGAGGGTATGCGGGGCACATTGGTTGAAATGTCTCCCGGTTATGCATACACACTCTTAGAAATATATGAAAATATATGATAAATGAGCAGTGAATTCGTCTTTGCTGCTAAACCTAAATGCAAGTGAAGGCCATTAAAAGCAAAGTTGGCATTGCGACACCCCACAGTTATGCACGTGGGGTGTCGCAATGCCAACTTCAAACACACAATGGTAGGAAGAAATCTTGCAACTGTTGACCAGCAGAGAGACTTGGGCATCTGATCTCGAAAGATTTAAAATGGAACGCACAGGTCAAGAAAGTTACATGATAGCTAACCGCAACCTTGGTTACATCTCCTGTAACTTCCTCTGCAAAACGAAGGACATTGTATTGCCGTTGTACACGTCCCTCGTCCGTCCTCACCTCGAGCATGCAGTCAAATTCTGGTCTCCACACCTGAGGGGGGACATAGCCAAACTGGAACAAATCCAGCATCGTGCTACTAAGCTCATTCCGCAGCTACGCCACCACAGCTACGTGGATAGGCTGAAAAAGCTTGGCCTCATCACTCTCGAGCAACGAAGGCTGAGGGGCCAGCTCATTGAACCTTCAAATACCTGAAGGGATTCAACAACGTGAGCCCTTTCGGCCTCTTTGACAGGGACCGCAACATTCATACCCGGAACAACGGGGCGAAACTTGTGATAAAACGTTTCGCTACGGCTATGGCGCAACACTTTTTCCCGATCGTAATCTCGCGGGTCTGGAACAACTCACCAGCCGCGGTAGTTGGCTCTGAATCCGCGAGTGCGTTCAAAAACGCGCTCGACAAGCACTGGGCTACGTGACTCGTTTAACTTGAGAACGACACGACCTTCCCAGGAGCTATCGAGATTATAATTATGGGGATATAGGGGAGGAGCATGGCACGACTCTCTTCACAATTCAAGCTATTACTACTAATAAATCCATTATTAGTAACAATAATAGCATTATCGCTGGTAGTAGTTGTTAATTATTACTCATAATTTCATTATCTTTTGATTGCTGTCGCTAACCAACTCAAGCGACTGAAAAACTCCATATCGAAACGGAAAGCTTTCTATCAATAACATTGCAAATACAGACAGACTGATAATACTACATTGCAAGTACAGGCTGATAACACTACATTGCAAATACAGACAAACTGATGAAATCTTGGTACGATCCTACTGAAATACACCGGGTGAGGGGTATTACGGCGACTCACCCCTACATCCCATGATATTCGAAAATCGAACACGCACCAGGACGAGAGGTACGACGTAGATTCGACAGATATCATCTATTATTGAGACAATGAGTATCTTCCTACGGAGGGACCTTGCTGACACGATGGCATTTTTCTTTTCACTGTTCTACCCTCCCTGCGGGAGAGAGAAGAAAGAAAAAAAATGGAGAAAGATACATAGATGTGGATCAGCGGCGCTTGCCGATGATCCGCAACAACAACTCGCCCACACACCCTATGCTATGTGAAAATCAAGCCGCCTAAGGAGGAGAGCGTTGCTCACCTCTACGGTACGACGTAGATTCGACGAGCTTGTGCGGGTGAAGTCTACCGGCTACCCAGCGACGCTTACCGATGAGCCGCAATGTCAGATCACCCCCACACCCCATGATACGCAAAAATCGAACCCGCACAAGGAGGAGAGCCTGTTCAACTCTATGGTACGATGTAGATTCGACAGATATTATCCATTGTTGAAGCAATGAGTATTTTCCTACGGAGGGACCTTGCCGACATAATGGTATTTTTCTTTTTACTTCTCTACCCTCCCTGTTGGGAGAGTAAAGAAAGGAGAGAAATGGGAACAATATCCATCTGTTCTCTTCATGTCAGGAGGGAAGAAGTAAAAAAAACAAAACAGATATTAACAGAAAACGGCTTCCCTTGGGTGGCAACGCCGGTTTTCTAGTAGAACGGCCTTTCCTATAGAGGCCCTTCTGACATCTCACCTTGAAATGGCCCTTGTGCCTGGGAGATGCCCCTCTGGTGTTTCATCCTGAAATACATATTGAAATATAATGACATAAATTGCAAATGCCCTCCGGCATCTCACCTTGAAAGGTATTCCTTTATACAGTGTGAATGAACTTACCTTCTTCTCTCCCTCTCTTTGCAGCACAGATTCGAGCGAGACCTAGTGCAGCAGGGAGAGGAGGGACGTATATGTGCTAACCTTTTATCCGCAGATGTTCCAATTTTTTTTCAAATTTGAATACCGGTTTCGCCGTTTGGACTAAAACCTTCGGATAACTGTTTAAAAATGTTGTTGATTCTTTAGACTTACTCGATGTTTGAGTCAATTTAAAAATTTACATTTTGGTTGTTTGCTTTTCTGGATTAAAATCTTTTAATAACTGTTTTCTTAATATTTAAAATGCTTTAGTACCTGCTGACTAAGCTCGATTCAACATAATTTCAAAACATTAGTATTCGTACCTCCCTGGACCAAAACAAAGACCAAACCAAAACACCCGTCTTACAAAATTTAAAATACTCGTTTTTCTTCTGACTAAACTGAGGAGATGCCACGAGCAACTCTTTTCCCAGGAGATGTCACTCTGACGACTCACCTTGAATTGCGACAGCCTTCAAGGAACCACTTGCATACAGAAGGCTTTATCTTCTGAGCACATGGGGAAGGACCACTACCTAGGCAACTGGGTGTGGTGGTCCTCCTAAATGTGCTCATATTGTCAAAATTTAAATACCCATGAGCTCCTTTTGAAGTAGATTCAATACCTAGTTGAAATCTGTCGGACCCAACCTCTGAGCAAACCGACATGCATGCGCTCGAGGAAAAGCCTCGTTGACTATTCCCACTCTTCTTTCACTTCTTTCAAGGAGACAACTTGACATGAGCACTCGTGCTCGTTTTGCCTCCTTATTCTAATCTAATCTATTACTGAAACAAGAATATTACTGTAAAATAACTATTACTGAAACAAGAGTATTACTGAAGCAGAACTATTACAGAAACAGGAGTATTATTGGAAGAGGATTATTACTGAAACCGAACAATAACTGAAGCAGGACTATTACTGAAACAGGTCTATTACTGAAACAAGATTATTACAGGAATATTACTATTACAGAAACTGGAATAATAATAAGACGGCCACAGAGCCTCCCTGTTAGAACATCAAATTTAAAAATGTTAAAAAAATATACTTAGTTGCCAGGGCCTCTTCAAGAAGTCCATATAACGGCCAAAAGATTAAAGCCAAAGAGACTCAATTATAAGTCAAAGAATAACATCCGTAATTTCAAGCATGAAGTTTTGGGCATCTCCTGAAAATAACAACACACCTCGCAATATTTTTTTATCCTCTTCGCGACAGCCAAACTGTTAGGTAAGTAACTCTGCGTAGAGAAGATAAGAGATAGTAGCGAAGGCAACAAGGGAGATACAGTATAGTAACAAGGGCAACAATGGAGATAAGAGATTGTAACGAAGGCAACAAGGGAGATAATAGATGGTAACGAAGGTAACAAGGGAGATGAGAGATGGTAACGAAGATAACAAGGGAGATAAGAGACAGTAACGAAGGCAACAAGGGAGGTACAATATAGTACCAGAGGCAACAAGGGAGGTACAATATAGCTCCAGATGCAACGATGGAGATAAGCGATTCTAACGAAGGCAACATGGGAGATAAGAGATGGTAACGAAGGCAACATGGGAGATAAGAGATGGTAACGAAGGTAACAAGGGATACAAAAGACAGTTACGAAGGCAACAAGGATGGTACAATATATTAACAAAGGCAACTATGAAGATAAAAGATTGTAACGAAGGCAACAAGGGAGATACGAGATGGTAACGATGGTAACAATGGAGATAAGAGAAAGTAACGAAGGTAACAAGGGAGAGATAAGAGACAGTAACGAAGGCAACAAGGGAGATACAATATAGTAACAAAGGCTACAATGGAGATAAGAAATTGTAATGAAGGCATCAAAGGAGATAAAAGATGGTAACAAAGGCAACAAGGGAGATATAAGATGGCAACGAAGGTAACAAGGAAGATAAGAGGGAGTAACGAAGGCAACAAGGGAGGTACAATATAGTGACAAAGGCAACAATTGAGATACGAAATTGTAACGAAAGCAACAATGGAGGTAAGAGATTGTAACGAAGGCAACAAGGGAGATGAGAGATGGTAATTAATGTAACAAGGGAGATAAGAGACAGTAACGAAGGCAACAAGGGAGGTACAATATAGTACCAGAGGCAACAAGGGAGGTACAATATAGCTCCAGAGGCAACAATGGAGATAAGCGATTCTAACGAAGGCAACATGAGAGATAAGAGATGGTAACGAAGGTAACAAGGGATATAAAAGACAGTTACGAAGGCAACAAGGAAGGTACAATATAGTAACAAAGGCAACTATGAAGATAAGAGATTGTAACGAAGGCAACGAGGGAGATACGAGATGGTAACGATGGTAACAATGGAGATAAGAGACAGTAACGAAGGTAACAAGGGAGAGATAAGAGACAGTAACGAAGGCAACAAGGGAGATACAATATAGTAACAAAGGCTACAATGGAGATAAGAAATTGTAATGAAGGCATCAAAGGAGATAAAAGATGGTAACGAAGGCAACAAGGGAGATATAAGATGGCAACGAAGGTAACAAGGAAGATAGGAGGGAGTAACGAAGGCAAAAAGGGAGGTACAATATAGTGACAAAGGCAACAATTGAGATACGAAATTGTAACGAAAGCAACAATGGAGGTAAGAGATTGTAACGAAGGCAACAAGGGAGATAAGAGATGGTAATGAATGTAACAAGGGAGATAAGAGACAGTAACGAAGGCAACAAGGGAGGTAAAATATAGTACCAGAGGCAACAAGGGAGGCACAATATAGCTCCAGAGGCAACAATGGAGATAAGCGATTCTAACGAAGGCAACACGGGAGATAAGAGATGGTAACGAAGGTAACAAGAGATATAAAAGACAGCTACGAAGACAACAAGGAAGGTACAATATAGTAACAAAGGCAACTATGAAGATAAGAGATTGTAACGAAGGCAACAAGGGAGATACGAGATGGTAACGAAGGCAGCAATTGAGATAAGAGATGGTAACGAAGGTAACAAGGGAGATAAGAGACAGTAACGAAGGCAAAAAGGGAGATACAAAATATTAAAAAAGGGAAAAATGAAGATAAGAAATTGTAACGAAGGCAACAAGGGAGATAAGAGATGGTAACGAAAGTAACAAGGGGGATAAGAGACAGTAACGAAGGCAACATGGGAGGTACAATATAGTAACACACTCATTAATGGAAATAAGAGATAGTAACAAAGGCAACAAGGCAGACACGATATAGTAACAAAGGCAACAACGGAGATAAGAAAAAATAGAGAAGGCAACAAGGGAGATACTATAGAGTAACAAACTGAACAATGAAAATAAAAAATAGCGAAGGCAACAAGGGAGATACAATACATATAGTAACAAACTCAACAATGGAAATAAGAGAAAGTAGCGAAGGCAGCACAGGAGATATCAAAGAAATTAGTTGGTAAGTCGGGATGGCATGTCATCTGAGAGAGTCAGCGGTCGATTGCGCTTAAGATAACACATCGAATTACTGGAAGAAATACGATGAAAAATACGGACAGTGTAGGACAATAAATTAAATAGCCTCGTCTCATTGTAAGTCCCGAATATCCTTTACACAAAACCAACGATCAGCAATTATTATTGCAGGGTCAATATTTTACACCAATGACCCTGTAGCAACATCGCGGGCCAATATTTTTATACCAGTGACCATGTAGCAACATCGCGGGTCAATATTTCTTACACCAATGACCATGTAGCAGCATCGCGGGTCAATATTTCTTGCACCAATGACCCTGTAGCAGCATCGTGTGTCAATATTTCTTACACCAATGGCCCTGTATAAACATCACGGGCCAATATTTTTACACCAATGACCATGTAGCAACATCGCGAGTCAATATTTCTTACATCAATGACAATGTAGCAACATCGCGGGTCAATATTTCTTACACCAATGACCCTGTAGCAGCATCGCGGGTCAATACTGTATTTTTTACACCAATGACCCTGTAGCAACATCGCGGGCCAATATTTTTTACACCAATGACGCTGTAGCAGCATCGTGGATCAATATTTCTTACACCAATGACCATGTAGCAGCATCGCGGGTCAATATTGCTTACACCAATGACCTGTAGCAGCATCGCTGGTCAATACTGTATTTTTTCACCAATGACTCTGTAGCAACATCGCGGATCAATATTTCTTACACCAATGACCCTGTAGCAACATCGCGGGCCAATATTTTTACACCAATGACCCTGTAGCAACATCGCGGGTCAATATTTCTTACACCAATGACCCTGTAGCAACATCACGGGTCAATACTGTATTTTTTACACCAATGACCCTGTAGCAACATCACGGGTCAACACTGGATTTTTTACACTAATGACCCTGTCGCAACATCGCGGGTCAATACTGTATTTTTTACACCAATGACTCTGTAGCAACATCGCAGGCCAATATGTTTTACACCAATGACCCTGTAGCAGCATCACGGGCCAATATTTTTTACACCAATGAGCCTGTAGCAACATCGCGGGTCAATAATTCTTACACCAATGACCCTGTAGCAACATCGCGGGTCAATATTTCTTACACCAATGACTATGTAGCAGCATCACGGGTCAATATTTCTTACACCAACGACCATGTAGCAACATCACGGGTCAATATTTCTTACACCTATGACCATTTAGCAACATCGCGGGCCAATATTCAGTAGCATTGGCTCAGGCTACACGATCCCAGGATCCAAATTCAATATAAATGACCCCGTGAAAATATCCCAGTATCAGCATTTATTGATATCAGCCCATTTGTAATATTCCGGGACCCAAATATTATAGGATCAATTCAGCAGCAGTGACTCAGTGGAAGTATCCTTACGTTGAAATTCAATAGATATGTCCTGGTGGCAATATCCTAGAATCAATATTCGATAGCCATGATCCAGTGGTAATGTCCTAGGATTATTATTCAATAGCAATGGCCCGGTGGTTATATGTCAAGATTTTCATTCAATGGCATTCACAAAGTGGCACTGTCAGGATCAATTTTTACAGGCAACGACACTGTGGAAATATCTTGTGTTCAATATTAAGGTCATCCACCTAGCGGCAATACACCCTAGTATTAAACGTTCCTCTAGCAAGAACTAAGTGGCAAGTTTCTATGAACAATATTCAATAGGGAGTACCCGGCGGCAGAGCCCCTTGATACTCCATTCAGTAATGGTCAATTGGGGTCCAGGTAATAACACACAATCCCCGCCAGTGAGAGGCGAGGAGGATGGGAAATTGGTTGAGATGAAGTGGGGATGACTGCCTTATATAAGTCAGGATGACTGTCTTATATGAGTCAGGTGGACTGACAACTATAAGGCAGATTGACCGCCTTTTATAAGTAAAGAGGACTTCCCAATATAAGTCAGGAAGGCTGCCTAGTATAAGTCAGGTTGACTGACAACTATAAGTCTGGATAACTGCCTTATATAAGTCAGGATGACTGACCAATATTAAGCTGAAGGGAACCGCCTTTATTATCACTTCTATTGGCCGGCGTCGTGTCGAGCGGAGTTCTCTAATGTCTTTGCTGATATTTAAATGACCGATTCGTTTGAAAGAAAAACACAAACATGCGATCTTCACTGAAACGATCTGGAGGAGGTAACATTGAAACCACTGAATGGTCCGCCCCTAAAGATAAATTAATACAATTTGATAATGACTCATCACAAAGCTTCATGAAACGCCCTTATCTCCATCCCCTCCCCGCCTTCTCCATCCCTCTTCCCGAGCCGCTGCGATGCGTAAATAGATACAATTATCGTGATTGTTAAAGGATCCTTCACAAGCTTCCGCATGGTCCATGGGAGCCGCGCTGCCAAATCATACAAATTATGCCGCTAGAGGACGCAAGAGCGTTGAGGCAGAAAAATCTTAGATCAAGAAAAATTGCATCATAGCAAATGAAAATGTCGAGTAAGTTGAGGTGAGACTGGGACATTTTTTTGACTTTTTTGCTCAGAATATGGATTTTATTTACATTTTTATTTCATGAATGTATTCGTGGTCCCTTCCTCGAGATAATACTCCCTTTAACATGACTAGTGTGTCCGCGAGGAAAGTTTATGACGTATCGCGGCCCTGCAGTCGCAACCACGTTAACTTCATTCGACTTCTATACAATGGGCGCTCGGGTCTCGAGTACTCTGCAGTGGCAACAATAAAGAAGCTCGGGTCTCGAGTAGTTTGCTGTGGCAACAATAAAGACGCTCGAGTCTCGAGTACTTTACAGTGGCAGCAATAAAGATGCTCGGGTCTCGAGTACTTTGCAGTGGAAGCAATAAAAATGCTCGGGTCTCGAGTACTTTGTAGTGGCAACAATAAATATGCTCGGGTCTTGAGTAGTTTGCAGTTGCAACAATAAAAAAGCTCGGGTCTAGAGTACTTTGCAGTGGCAACAATAAAGATGTTCGGGTCTCGAGTAGTTTACAGTGGCAGCAATGAAGAAGCTCGGGTCTCGAGTACTTTGCAGTAGTTACAAAAAAGATGCTTGGGTCTCGAGTACCATTGCAGGGGCAACAATGAAGATGTTCGGGTCTCGAGTACTTTGCAGTGGCAACAATAAAGATGCTCGGGTCTCGAGTACCTTTGCAGTGGCAACAATAAAGATGCTTGGGTCTCGAGTACTTTGCAGTGGAAGCAATAAAAATGCTCGGGTCTCGAGTACTTTGTTGTGGCAACAATAAATATGCTCGGGTCTTGAGTAGTTTGCAGTTGCAACAATGAAAAAGCTCGGATCTAGAGTACTTTGCAGTGGCAGCAATAAAGATGCTCGGGTCTCGAGTACTTTGCGGTGGCGACAATAAAGATGCTTGGGTCTCAAGTACTTTGCATTGGCAACAATAAAGATGCTCGGGTCTCGAGTACTTTGCATTAGTAACAGTAAAGATCCTCGGGTCTCGAGTACTTTGCAGTGGCAACAATGAAGATGTTTGGGTCTCGAGTATTTTGCAGTGACAACAATAAAGATGTTCGGGCCTCGAGTACTTTGCAGTGGCAGCAATGAAGATGCTCGGGTCTCGAGTACTTTACAGTGTCAACAATAGAGATGCTCGGGTCTCGAGTACTTTGCAGTGGCAACAATGAAGATGCTCGGGTCTCGAGTACTTTGCAGTGGAAGTAATGAAGATGCTCAGGTCTCGAGTATTTTGCAATGGCAACAATAAATATGCTCGGGTCTCAAATAATTTGCAGTAACAGCAATAAAGATGCTCGGGTCTCGAGTACTTTGTAGCGGCAACGATGAAGATGCTCGGGTCATGAGTATTTTGAAGTGACAACAGTAAATATGCTCGGGTTTCAAGTAATTTCATTGACAATAAAGATGCTCGAGTCTCAAGTACTGTGCAGTGGCAACAATAAAGATGCTCGGGTCTCGAGTACTTTGCAGTGGCAGCAATAAAGATGCTCGGGTCTCGAGTATTTTGCAGTGGCAACGATATAGATGCTTGGGTCTCGAGTACTTTGCAGTGGCAACAATAGAGATGCTCGGGTCTCGAATATTTTGAAGTGACAACGGTAAAGAAGCTCGGGTCTCGAATACTTTCAGTGACAATGAAGCTGCTCGAGTCTCAAGTACTTTGCAGTGGCAACAATAAAGATGCTTGGGTCTCGAATACTTTCAGTGACAATAAAGATGATCGGGTCTCGAATACTTTTATGACTGTAAGTGACCCTATATCTGTGACTCTCTGTCTGTGTCCCTCTTTCTGTGACCCACTGTCTTTGACCTTCTCTCTGTAACCCTCTGTCTGTGACCCTTTGTCTGTGACCTTTCTGTAACCCACTTTCTGAAACCCTCTGTTTGTGACCCTGTCTGTGACCTTCTTTCTGTGACCCCCTTTCTGTAACCTTTTGTCTGTGACCCTCTGTCTGTGACCTTCATTCTCTAACCCCCTCTCTGTAACCCTCTATCACGCCATGTTAGAGGTATTCGTTTCATTCGTATCAAGAAAAGTTGTTCATGTGAAGCGCTTATGCAATAACAACACCAGGATATTAAATGAATATTAAAATCAATGTGTTTGCATTCAGAATCACGGTAAACAGTTTCAATTAACAGAGGGCATCTGATTACAGACTCTGTTGGTGCAATACAGCAAGAGATTGATGCTTTTTATTGTAGAGTAAAGCGTTTAATAAAGTATGGTACCGATGCGGTTGGCAAACAAGCACAAACTATAGCAGTAATTACCTGAGTGAAATGATATTTGTGCAGTACATGCATTCACCAGAAATAATTGGTACACCGCTCGGATTGCTTACGTCGGGCATTACATAAGAGCTCGACTCGTAATGTCAGTGTGGGGTGACATAACGAGCTCGACTCGTAATGTCAGTGTAGGGTGACATAACGAGCTCGACTCGTAATGTCAGTGTGGAGTGACACAACGATATATAGACCAGTAATTTCAGTGTGGGGTGACATAACGAGCTCGACCCGTAATGTCAGTGTGAGGTTAACGTCGTCGCTTTCTCGACGGCGTTAACACCATGGACATCGTGGTAAATAACTTGTACATGAGGCTCGTCCATGAGGCTCGTCCATGAGGTTTGTCCATGAGGGACCACAATCAGGAAGCACAGACTTTCTTCGATGATGTGAAAAAACGATGTTTGATGAGATCAACGACATCCATGCTATGAGACGTTTGAATATAAGGTCCATCAATCGCAGCCCATTATTTAATTAGTCAACAATCTCAGACGGTTTCTATCTTTCTTCTCTATACGTTTGTCACAAAGTTCATTCGCACTGAAACTTCAATCAAAATAACATCGAAACGACCAAAAAATAGTAATCAATGCTGCTCGTTAAATTGTCCCTGCAATAATAAAGTTGGTCAATAAATATACAAGCAAAAAAACACGACTTCAGTACAGGTTCCCTCATTTGTTATCCCGGTAATAAGCAGCAGGTTGTGTTCCTGGAAGGCATCTCGTGATCCCCTGATCACGAGATGCCTTCCAGGAACACAACCTGCTGCTTATTACCGGGATGACTGCTATTTCGTCGTCCGGCGTCACAAAGCCACGGCTATCGTGCACGTCGTGGCAGTAATTGATGACGTCACGTTCAGGTCAATAAGTATCAGAAACCTCCATGCGTTTAGTGTCAGGTGAAGGGTCGTTCATACATTTCCAGAAATCATTGTTAGCTAAGCAGTAGTTGATAACGTCTACGTAATCGCTGTCAAGAGGAAGGATGATAATTAGAAACGCCTTCGTCGCAGTTGCGATAACGGTTCAAGTCAGGCAAATTTACATTAAGACTGTCCTAGAAAAAAGTGCCAGGGAAATGTATACATAAATATACGTTAATGTCAAATTATAACGACAGGTAAATTGTAATTTTTATCATTCCAACGATCAAGGTGAGGTAAATATGGATTATAAACGACTTAGTATAATCACTACCCGGAAAGCCTTCGATCAGGAAACGTCTTGAGGAATTGTGTATCCTGATTGACTAGCCCTTCCTCCCCACCCCGTCTCCCACTAGTTTAATAACTTTTCTGTCACCACCAAAAGTCATCAGTGACACGTGAGGCAACACATGAAATTCAGGCACGAGGCGTTTATTATTTCCCGTAGGTTAAGGCTACAAATGATTTTGTGATTGTTTAATTAAGATGTTTATTAAAGCTTGGTATTTATGGTTAGGGCACTGAAACACGATGTGAATATTGGCTAATTGTGATTTTCAAATGTTTTCGATGAGTAAACGCCCTACAATGCTATTGCCGCTTCATAGGTTTACTCAAAATACAGTAGCTAATGAATTCGATCAAAATAACATGTATTTATTTAGAGGTCTAACGCTGAAGGGTGTCGAGTTTCTGATTCCAGAACCTTATATAATTTTGTCTGATTGGCTGAGGTGAAAGGAAAAATTATAAGCTACGTGTCAATCTTGGTAGGAATACCATTGTCAATGTTTCACAGATGAAACATTTTTCATTCCAGCCGCGCAATTGATGTTTGCCGGGCTGCAAAATATCTATCAATGACCATGGTGTCATTCACTAATATTTGCAGACTTCATTGACGTAGGATGCAATTTGCGCTAGTACGCCATTGATACTTATATGTTTTGAGTAATTACATTGCCTTTCCCTTCACTATTCATTGAATAATTGGAGTAAGTCGTTATTAAGTGGAAGGCACCAAGAAATGAAGATAAAAAAAAACTGTCCGCGATGAACAAAGTGCTATATATTCTTCTTTAAAGTGATAGGGGCATCAAATGATGGTCATTGAATCCTGCGTCCTAGCATAAACGCACAGGAAGGGCAGGGCGATAATAGCACAGCAAACGTGTAAATAATGGAGCGATATAATTTTTTTTTGCCTTCATCACCACCAACGTTTTACCTATTCGAAGGCCTGTGTATGAAGATGGAAGTAGTAATTTTTAAATGTGATTTAGCTTCCTACTTACAAATGCAGATAAAAATATTAGGCCGAATCCTCAGGGAAATGGGGTGGCTGACGGCAGGGTGAACGCCACACTCCTCTCATACACCCACACTCACACGACTTAGCCTTTTTGAGTTAAAGGGTTGTTCCGGAAGACCCCACAACACACCTTCTGGGTCATGCGTGCGGTCCGAGGTCAGTGTCAGCAGCAGGGCCCAACAGTGTGACTGGTTTAAACCTTCCTCGTAATGATGAACCCGCCCCTGATCTGCGACCATCTCGTCTCCCCACGAGATTCAAAGGGCAGGAAAGCACATCAGGGCAGCGTCAAAAATCATCAAAAATCATTCTCCACTCACGCCTATCCATTGCACACTCTCTCGCTACCTTCACACTCAAGTCTCTCTTTCTCAACGCCTGCTTCACAGCCTTCATCCAGCCAAACTTCGGTATACCTCTAGGCCTACGGCCACTCACACACACCTCCATCACTCTTTTCGCCTATCTCCCTTCCACATCTAAGAACCCACAAATTTACGCTGTCCTCTAACTTCTCCTTATTTTGAATATTTTATTCCATTTCCTTATTCAATAAAACACAGATCCTCCGTACTTTATAGCGAATAGGGTTTTGTTTTCTCCTCCAGATAAAATAAGATGAATTAAGAGTTTGGATATAATGTTATACACAGCTCCTCGTATTTCTATACAACTACGTTATTCGTCAGGATCATCAATCGCTAAACTGTATCCCTTTTTTTACTACTATTTGAAGGATTCTCGAAGCTCATTAACAATATTTAACGGTGGCAAAAAACCGAACAGGGTCGACCTTGTTCTGTTCAGCCAGCAGAAAACCGGCCACTAGTTGGCAAGATCCTGCCTCAATTCGACATCGAGGCAATAAATGTGGCAACGGGCACGGGATATTGAGGAAATCATTGGTGATGCAGCAGCATTAGTATTCATTGGTGGTGCAGCAGCAGAAGTAATCATAGGTGATGCAGCAGCAGTAGTGATCATTGGTGATGCAGCAGCAGTAGTATTCATTGGTGGTGCAGCAGCAGAAGTAATCATAGGTGATGCAGCAGCAGTAGTGATCATTGGTGATGCAGCAGCAGTAGTGATCATTGGTGATGCAGCAGCAGTAGTGATCATTGGTGATGCAGCAGCATTAGTATTCATTGGTGGTGCAGCAGCAGTAGTGATCATTGGTGATGCAGCAGCATTAGTATTCATTGGTGGTGCAGCAGCATTAGTATTCATTGGTGGTGCAGCAGCAGTAGTATTCATTGGTGGTGCAGCAGCAGTAGTGATCATTGGTGATGCAGCAGCAGTAGTATTCATTGGTGGTGCAGCAGCAGTAGTGATCATTGGTGATGCAGCAGCAGTAGTATTCATTGGTGGTGCAGCA
>SDVV010008287.1:0-17286 GCA_016164225.1 Gammarus roeselii | reverse complement strand
ATGTACTCATGTTAGGGATATTGCCATGCGATTGGAAGCTTGTGCGGATCCCTCTATCTGGCACAAGTTCGGATTTTGGTGGGAACCATCTCAAAGCGAATACGTGGCATCGTGTGTCTTTGAAAAATGTCTGACAACAAAATTGCGGCATCTGGAAAGTGCCAACTGACGCATCGATAGCCCATAAAATTTTATATATCAACCAGAGCTTTTATCACTTCGTAACTTGATAATCGCTTCGCAATTTGTTAACTGTTTAGGCAGTGCGCAGTGGCCAAAAGAAGCAGTGCGTTCGGAGTAGTGGTTACTAATTGTTTCCATTCATCGATGTCAGATGCGGCCAGATGTTTGAGTACTTAACATTTTCAAATAACTGCCGTTATATAGGTAACGAATGCAAATGAAAATCTTCCTAAAAGCCACGTAACTAACAATACGTACAAAAAATGCCATGGAAGTTACCCTTTAATAATCCTCGTTGACAAATAAAAAAGGACTTAGTTGAGCACTTACGATAGTAGAGTATATGGGTGCGGAAAACTCATTTTGTCCGGTCTACGGGAATTTGCACATAACATTTCAGCGGGGCGATGGTAGGACGCGACCGGAACTGGTTTTAGCAACCGGACGAACGGACGACTTATATAAATCTATGTTTATAGGTTACATGTATATTAATAGGTCATTATTGGTAATCGGTTACATAAATAGAACGTTTACATATACAATTCCATTCCATGTTTTGTTGAATACATGCATTTTCAATGCTAGTCCTCTGAATGTTTAGAAATATTGATAACACACATTTATAAGATTATTGTTATTGATAATAAATCTAACAGTTACATAATAATTTACAAGCAGTAATGAAGGTTAAAACTCCACAATTGATTGAAAAAATGTTGATTTTCGGACACGTTCAAAATGATTTTTTCAACCTGGTATCATTTTTACGTCGTTTGCAGTTGATCAATTTACACGTGGCATAGTTTCAATGAGTTTAATGTTAATTTCTGCGATTGTATTATCAGTACCCTTGCGCTCTGTTCAAGTTACTTCTGCAGTAACTCCATCTTTCATTTTCTCTTTAGTGAGCTGTCGGAAGCAGACGAAGATAGAAGATAAACAGGTGACTGAAACATTCCTTCAAAAGGAGAAAGAACCGTTGTGGATTATTTTCATGTTGCAAATTATTGGCTCAGTGTGAATAGGATTGTCTTTATCAATGGAAGCATTTCTTTATAATTCTCTCGCTTCGGAAAAGTAGGTGAGATTGCTCTTCCATGTTAAGTCCATGTTTACATCAGTATCATCACCCAAGAGTATAACTGACTCATTATTAGCGGTTGGATGCTTGGTACCAGCTTGATATTGAATTAAGGCAACGTTTAGTGTTTTCCATCAATTTATCTGATATGTATATAATATATATAGGAATAGTATGGTTTATTAGGTTGGCAGTTAACGGGTGAATGTTTATGTTTCTTAGGATGCAGTAGCTTCGTTACGAGAATCTATCTATCCCCCATAACGCATTATCCAGTTTGAACCAGATATATCGGTGTTGAAATGTTTCAAATGTTTCGTTATCAAGCGTATGTAGACTGTTCGGGTAGTCTTATCTCATTTTTTTTGTATAGCGGGTATCGGTTGGATGCCCTATAGCGAGAGTACCTGAACGCTATGGATTTATTGTAAGTTATTACATTGTGTTATGTATACATAGTAATAATCGCTTGATGTATGTTGAAATTGTATTGTTTTTGAAAATTTGAATAGTTATCTCAAACAGTTATAGGAATTTTTAAAATATTTTTAGTTTGCATCTTCCATGTAGCACAATTTTTTCTGACATAGCTGGTCGTTTTTTCATCATTCGTCTTATTTTTTAACAACATGACCGTTTTAGTATATTTCATTCAGTTTTGTATGTTCCCTAGAGTTTCCATCTTCGATGCAAGGTATAGGATATTTTATACAATTATAGTAATATTACGTTTGTATATGCAATATAGAACATTATTTCAGGTATTATTTAGTTACATGTTGTATATTTATAGTGTTTGATAAATCTTTTTACATCCTGGTACAATGTTTGCTGTGGATATAATAGATATAGAAGATTCGATGTGTTACAATCTCGGTCTTGTTGTTATCTTATTGCATGTTTATTGTAGGACCATACTTCAATGTTTAGGAGTTAGAGGAGTCCCCTAGACCAAAGATCGTTGTGTTTATGTTTATTTGTATAAATAGACCAATTTACTATGATGGGTACCTTAGTGTATTACAATTTTTAATGTTAATTAGAGCAGAGTAGAGAATTACGTAGTTATTTTTGTAATTATTGTACGATTTTTTTCACGATAATCATACGAATGAATGTTCAAGAGGTGTAAATCCGTACCACATCTATGGAAAATTTCGTCATTGAACCCTAGCATGTGTGTAGTTGAATGTTTTTGAAGACGATTTACTGGATGGATTGGTCCTGGTGTAGAGGGATTTTTGAGTCTCTGGTGGTCATTTGGAGTTCGTCCAAGTTCAACGTGATTTTTGTAAGTTTTGTGTACGTTGGTCTTAAGTTCCATGGGTTTGTTAGAGAGGTTTTACGATGAGCTGAAGGTCTTTGTAGTGATTTACTTATGTCTTCAGTGAACAGGACGCCAGATTTTTTTGGTCACACTCGTTGAAACTCATGTCCATTCTTGACAACTGTACCTGTGTATAGATTATTGGTTATGTCCAGGATGTGACTTGGCTCGACGTTTTTCAGAAATGATAGACTAAACAGATGCATAGTATGTATGATGTAAAATACCATGACTGGGTGTTACCTCTATATTTTTTATATAACAGTGGTAGATTGGTGAGAAGTGACATAGTGAAGCATTGTAAAGTTCGTTGTTATGACAGAGTAGCCTCAGACAGTTTTTTTTGTTTCATCGTACAAGTTTTTTTTAATAGTTGGAGAAGTCCATGCATTCAGCCAGAGGAGCTTTACGCATTTCCGCCTCAATGTCTGCCACACCTTTGAAGTGGAGCAGCAACGAGTCTGTGTCCGAGTAGATGAGCGAGACGTTGTCACCGTATTTGGGTATCAGTGTCTCATAAAAGAAGATGTAGACTTTTGCTTCAGCTTCTGTTTGGAGCTGATGAGATATATATCTATGACACCTTAGGAAACTGAGTGCAATTTTAATTGCATAATATATATCGCATTTGTAATGTAAGGCATACTATATTGCAATTCATTGAAAGTCATGTTGCACAACTGCAAATTTCATTGCTAGACATTTCAGTTAATTTAGAATATTGCAAACAAAGATTTATATGATAAATTTCTCATGATAATAATTTTTTTAACATAATTTTATTAGGGGATTACATAGGTTTATCATTTATACGAGAACATAGCTATTCACTCCGAAAGTCGACGCGAGCACCTGTACGAAACATACGTAATGACTTTGTCTTCCCTCTCTGGTTGTTCTTTATCGATGAGGGTTCTTTATCGATGGTAAGCATCATGTCTCACCTGGAGCTGTCGGCTTATCATATTGGTATAGGATTTATCGTCTGTTTTTTTATCTGGTCTATTGGGGTTCTTGGCTGCTGCCCTTAGTACACATTTTAGATAGACGGATACCTTTATGAATATTGTATGCATCACTTCAAAGCCTATCCTTGTGACTAAAACTTTGTTTGTAGACTTCAGCGAGCTCGAGGCTAATTTTTAAATTATGGTTGCATGTTTATGACATCGAACATTTTCATGTTTTTTCCTAGTGACGCCGACATTCCCATTTACTATAATCCCGCAGATTTCCGTTATATACATAATTCTTCTAGCACTCAAACGTTTGAGACGTGATTTACTCTCTTCATGTTGCATTTCCAACAATTTTGAAACAAAGTCTGATATACATTTTATTTTATTGTACAATTTTACACTTCTTATACTCGATTCCATTTCATTACGTCATTTGATAATTTGGTTTCCTTCAATTTTAGCAGGTTTTCCTTCACATGACATCTCCTCGGTATCACTATCACATATTTCAATATCACTGTCACTGGTGTCCGTTCCACTAAAAGTATCCCACGTTTTCCCCATATTTTCATTATATTCCATTTCGTCTAAGGCTTAGGTGTACCCTCCCCCCCTTTTTTCCCCCAATCTTTATACGTTCCACGTTTTGATGTTAGAGGTAATGCACTTTCTTTACTGTTCGCACCCTGTTGAGTTCTGTCTTTCTCATTTTGGAAACTCAGGTACGATTTATTATGTTCTATCAATACGCATTTTTCGTCCTTAGAGATTCTATTTTCTCGTCCATTTATATGAATATCATATTCAAGATAATGGTTTCCTTTGAGATGACATCAAAACCCAAACGTGTAGCTTGATTTGCATAGTTTTATCTCCACACTGCAAATAACACATACCCCCACATTATCTTTTCTGTTAAAATATTTCCATATCAAACTTGGCGACATCCTTCTACACCGAAAGTAGACTGTAAACTGAATGAGTGTAAATCTGAGTCCAATTTTATATGTACTTTTACATGCATATATACAGGGTCGTTAGCGTCACTAAGTCGGCACATGGGTCGGCACAATGCATATATACAGGGTCGTTAGCGTCACTTTGTCGGCTGTGTCGGCATCATGTAGGCATGTTCACACATTTGTGCAAGAAGGGTTACCATACACTGCCAGATGCATTAATACCTAGGCAATCTAACCTAACCATTTTAACCAATAATTATGTATTTACATTCAAGTTTGATGGTTATGTATTATATTTAGTCATTACTTTTATGCAATATACATATCAAATCCCTCCACATGGTTCTATTCTCTGAAATATAACACACGAAATAAACACATACACACATTTGTATGCATATAGAGGGGCGGTTAACATCTGTAGCATTTTTACCTCCTATCTGTGATTTTTCCATTAGAACAACATCATGCTTGCATATGATTTTTCAGTTTTATAGGAATAATGCATAACAAAATATGTCCACTTGACTCTACATTTTGATCTATCCTCTGCAGTTTTGATACACACTTCCAATTTTGATCTAGCAAATTTAATCCGTTCTCATATGTAATTACATCGTTGTTTGATTGGTATAACAATTTTTTCATGATTCTTGATTTTTGATTAGACACAATTCTACATTACTTCTACACGTTATTCACACCGATCAAAAAGCTAACCTAACCTAACTTTATGTATGTTTTTCAGGCATTGTTATATACATATGAACTCCTCCACACGACTCTAAATATCACTTTAACATATATGTTATTTATTTCGTTGTCACTCTCGACCCATATTTGTTAGCACAGAGGCCCCATTTTCCAACTCAGATAGATTGAATGTTACAAGTAATTCATATTTGTTTCCAGCTTCATACAAACGAACACTTCGTCTCATACTAGGTCTAAAACATTTACTTCAATATTTCCTGACACTACATACTTTGACGATTTGCACGTCTGATTCGCCTTTTCTTTCCTCTAATTTTCATATTCATGACGATGACTTCGGTTCAAATGTCGCCACACGTTACTCGTGGATTTATGTTAACTCAATTTTATTTATTTTTGGCGAAGATTACAGACACCCATCACCCCATTACTTTCAAACAAACGATGTCTCAAGCTATACCCCATTCTTCCACAACAGAATCACAAACTTGACTGAGAAAGACCTGATCGGACTCTGAGTTATATCCTACCAATCTGTAACACATCTAGATCAATTACCCGAGATAGGTTCGACAATTCGATGTTTCCTCCGACTGATACGATGTTCGCAATTCATTGCTTAACCTTTGAGTTTTAAGATAATATAAACATTTGATTAAGGATTGACATGGTTTATTACTGTTTTATTAGTATTAATTACAAATCTTACTGGATACAACCATATTTTCTTCCTCGTTCTTCTGATTTGTAGCAACATAGTTCGTGCATCCAACCATACCCATCATCACTATGTTTCAATTTCCTCTCAAAATATTTCATATACTCCAGCATATCTATGATACGAATACCGAAGGCTGTTCCATCCCCGTGAGTCCATAAATGCAGTTCTTCTTCTTTGTGAACTTTAATTATAAGAATCTTCTCCAATTCAATGTAAGCCCGATCTTTTTCGGAAAGAAATTGCTGCATACGCTCCAGATTTTCTTTTGTTCATAGGTAAAATTTATTTACCACAACCTTAGCTTTATTACACTAGTGAAAGTTTTCCGCTTGAATCATGTCAATTTCAAGATTTGCCTTCATACTTTATTTGAACTCTGTTTCATACGACTGAAATGTATCGAAATCAGTTACCCAAATCCAGCTTCCTTTATTCATCATTCATAGATGAATAATACTTCCCACTTCTATGATTCTTGTTCTACGCATTTGCAGATAATTGATATCACCATCAGTAGTCAAAATATCTTCGAACCAAGCCAAATCATCTGCGGAGATTTTTTCATCCAACACTCGTAAACATATTTTTGAGACGTGACCATTCTTTTTATTCATTCTAAGACGAAACTTCCGTCTCCGCTTGTTCTCCACGTAACACTGACTCCATTCTTAACATGCAGCTAGCTATTATTATTTGATCGCATGCTTTTTTTGCAGAATATTAGGCGTATCATCGCTCCACTAGGTCAGTAACTGTGTATGTATGTATGTATGAACGTGTATAGAGCTGTGTAAGTATGTGCATGTGTTTGTTCAAGCGTATGTACGTTTACATGAGTTGAAAAAAAAGTATAACAAAATTTAAAATTCAAAACAATTTTAAAATTCAAAATTTCAATAAAATTTGAAAGTTTTCGACGCTCAGACAAAGCCATGTCGGTTTATTGATGTGAAAACTTGGCTACTAAAGAAAAGTTGGGGCGACGAAATATATTAAATTTTATTGACATTTTGAATTTTAGATTTGCATTTTAAATGATTTGACTTGGTTCGAAGATATATTGACTACTGATGGACATATTTATTGTCTACAAATGCGTTGAATAAGAATCATAGGAGTGGAAAGTATTATTCATATATGGATGATGAATAAAGGAAGCCGGATTTGGGTAACAGATTCCGATACATTTCAGTCGTATGAAACAGAGTTCAAATAAAATAAGAAGGTAAATCTTGAAATTGACATGATCCAAACAGAAAATCATAAAGCTGCGGTGGTAGAATTTTTTTTTACCTAAGAACAAAAAGAAATCTGGAGCGTATGCAGCAATTTCTTTCGGAAAAAGATCGGATTTACATTGAATTGGAGAAGGCTCAGATAATTAAAGTTCACAAAGAAGAAGAACTACATTTATGGACTCACCGGGATGGAACAGTCTTCGGTATTTGTATTAAAGATATGCTGAAGTATACGAAGGATTTTGAGAGAAAACTGAAACATACTGATGATGCGTAAGGTTGGATATACGAAACTTGCTGTTAAAAATCAAAAGAACGAGGTAGAAAGTTATGTTGTATTCAGCAAGATCTGCAATTAATACTAATAAAACCGTAATAAACCATGTTAATCCTTAATCAAATGTTTATATTATCCTAAAACTGTAAGGTTAATCAATGAATTGCAAACATCGTGTCAGTCGGAGGTTATATCGAATTTTCGAACTCGGTAGAAGAATATGTTTCAAGGCATGAAACAATACCGATAAACCTATCTCGGGGTAAATTATCTAGATGTGTTAAAAAGATTGGTTGGATATAAATCAAAATCCGATCAGATCTTGCTCAGTCAAGTTTGTGATTCTGTTGTGGAAGAATGGGGTATAGCTTGAGACATCGTTTGTTTGAAAGTAATGGGGTGATGGGGGTCTGTAATCTTTGTCAGAAAGAAATAAAATTGAATAAACATAAATACACGAGTAATATGTGGCGACATCTGAAACGAAGTCATCGTCATGAATATGAAAATTGTAGGGAAGAAAAGTCAAATCAGACGTGCAAGTCGTCATGGGATGTAGTCACGAATGTGGTAGACCTAGTATAAGACGAAGTGTTCGTTTGTATGAAGTTGGAAACAAATATGAATTGCGGGTAACATTAAATCCATCAACGTTTGAAAATGGGGGCCTCTGTGCTAGCCAATATGGGTCGAGATTGACAACAAAATAAATAACATATATGTTAAAGTGATATTTAAAGTCGTGTGGAGGGATTCATATGTATATAAAAATGATTGATAACCATACATAAGGTTAGGTTAGGTTTTTGATGGGTGTGAATAACATGTAAAAGTGATGTAGAATTATGTCAAATCAAACATGCCGTGAAGCTGATTCACATTAAATATCTTGTAAGACAACTAAGAATGTTGTTCTATTGAAAAAATCACAGATCGGAGGTAAAAATGCTACAGATATTAACCACCCTGTATATGCATACAAATGTGGGTATGCGTCTACATTGCGTGTGATATGAAAAAAAGCTACGAAAAATAGAGCTATGTGGAGGGGTTTGATATGTTTATCGCATTAAAAGAATGACTAAACAAAATACATAACCATCAAACTTGAATGAAATACATAATTATTGGTTAAGATGGTTAAGTTAGGTTGCCTAGGTACTAATGCATCTGGCAGTGTATGCAACCATTTTTGCACAAGCGTGTGTAAATGCCTCCGCTAGCACGTATATTTGGAAACATTGCTAACCGAACATTACCACCAAGAGCTGCGTAGTGTGTGTCCTAGAAACAGTGTAGACATTAGGCCTGTTAACCATAGCTTAAGTTAGACGAAGAAATCCCTTGCCTCGTATATTTTTCGATTCCCCTCCAGTGTTTGTTTACGATAGCAGGTGGTCCCCATATGGATTACATGACCAGGAGACGTTGACGAGTGTAGTGCCATTTGAGCATCCTGTAAAACTCGACGAGTCAGCATTGTGTGGCCTGGATCCAATAACGCAGAAGGGGGAAGGGTCAAGCTCAGGTTATCCCAAATTAACAGACAGATGGGAGGAGCTAACAAAATTCGTTAACAGCCTAAATTGTATGTTTGCCAATAAGGTCAAGGTATTAGGACGCCCGCCTCTTTGGAGGGACTAAAAGTTAGAGCTGTTCCCTTATTGGAGGATCATTTCATACACATACATAAGGCCCTCCCATATTTATTTCAAGGTGTAGGTCTGAAGTTTAGAACGCATCACACTTTAATAGCGGATTCATTGGGCGGAGGGTGGGCTTCACTTTTTCTTTGCCTTTGCGTCGCTTTTGCATTGCTTTTCGTTTTACGCTTACGCTCTACGCTTCACACTTACATTTCTTTTTGCTGTTCATTTACACTTTTGTTCTGTTGTTGCCGTTATATTCCAAGCAATGTTTGGTGCTATAGGGCCAGTTCAACTGTTGACATGTTACTTGTTTCATCAAAATAATATTCTAAAACCACTGTTCAATTATTTGTACCTTGCATTTATACCTGATCAAAATAAACATAAAAGCTTTCACATAACATTGGTGACAGCGGTGGGATATTAAAGCAAACAAAAATTAAATCAATCACTTCTTGAAAACAAATTAAAATCATCACTTCACACTTTAAAACAAAATGCTCTAGCCCCTCTCATACACCCCCATCGAGACACTCGATCAGTGCCAAGCCCTCTCGTGACCCCATGCCACCAAAAGAAAAAGGCAACAATGAGGGAAGAACGGGAGACACCCGCTGCGGTCACCAACCACACGGGTCGACCAAAGACATGTGCCCTGTCTGCTCGAAGGCTGACAGCGCGTTCGGGCCACCGCGAACGCACAAGCACAGCAGTCTTGTGCGCCGGCTGTCGGAGTTTGTCCGACAGCCGCATCCGAGGACAAACTCCCTAGGTCAAGATGGACCGAAAATAAATCAACACACGCACAGCTGGCTGGCAGGATTTCACGTGACGCATAGCGAATCCTGGGGTCCCTTCGAATTGCAACTTAACATCTTGAAAAACAAAAACAAAGAACTGTAAGTAATCTTACTAATTATAAGAAGTGAAACAAGAAGCCCATCATCAAGTGTGATATTTTGCGATAGGCCGTTCTCCCTTAAGAAGTGAAATTAGAGAGTTCGTAAAAATAAAAGCAATTACAGTTCCCCACAATTTTTTTTATATATATCTGCTGTCGAATTCATCAGCAAATGAGTACAAAATTAGTTTTCAAGTGAATTTAAGTAGGTGCGCGTAAAATATTCGACCTGCTGTTCCAGCAATATCCATCTGAACTGTAGTCATGTAGATAATTCAAGAAAAAATGGATCGCATTGGCGGAAAACGAATCCTGAAATGCATAGAAAAATATGTTCATTGTACAAAAATGAAAAAATGTCCGAAAATTTTAGTTAAAAAACAAAACCATGGAAATATGTGTAGGTAGATAATAAAATAGAAAGCTTGTAGTTCACCGGTGTAGTATATAAGTTTTCTTTTTGTAGTATATAAACAATTTTCGTGTTAATTGAACGTAGGCAGTTGGTGATAAAAATCTTTATTTAATCGATCACTGAAAAAAAAAATTAGTCATCGTCCCATTGTGTAGCGTTCAGATAGTCTTACGTTTCCGTTTCAAATTTCATACAACATTTCCATGACCAATTGATTAGGTGACACGTTAAAATATATGATGTACGGTTATAAATCTTCAATAATTCATGTAAAGTCGATTCAGTGTGTAGTCGATAAAGTGTTGTGTAGCCTTCAGGTCTGCGTAGAAATGCGGTATTCAATGGCAGAAAATTATAGTCCAAATGTCAAGATAGTATGTTTTTTTTTAAGTGTGAACACCACTGTCTGCAATGTTAAGACATGTTCGTCGTAGGACGACCTAGACTTAAAAGCAAGTGATGTGCAAGTTGGACCTATGCGATATGGGAGTGTAAAACGAGCGAACGCGTGATAAGAGGAATGATTGAACAAACCGTCACCAAACCAACTCAAACCTATGACAAAACAAATCATGCGATGGATCGGTAAATAAAGGGAGACGAAGGCAAGCCGTTTCTAAGCGACAATCACTGACTCAGGTCAGAAGCGGAAAATGATTAGGATGAACTGTTTCAGTTCTTTCATATTAAAAAAACGAGCAAGCAATCCTTTTCTGGAGAAGCGAGGACTGACATACGAACAGGCAACGCCAATCCAGGTATGACTGAGTCCAAACCGGACGCCTCATACGCATATTGAGAATCGGAATTGATGATGTTAGCTTGTCGTGGCAATTGTACGGACAAGTGCTTTGAAATAAAGGCGAACGGCAGCCCACTTCAACCCCCGGGTGACATAGCGTGGGATTACGAGAGAGTAAACCGAGCATCATGAATTTCAAAACCGTTAACCCCAATTTACCGACCAAGCAGAAATAATACCCGCTAATCATGCGTTCAAAACGCGTTAACCAAAAAAATATATTTACAAAAAATAACATATCATCATCCGTGAAATGCAGTGTGTCCGATGTAAATATTAGTGAGGCGTATCCAAGTCCAGTTTATTGAATTCATTAAGAGAACAGGTGAAAATATGTAATTAATAAGATATGTGAGGGGTCAACCTGTCACCTGCGCGTGACATCTACTATGTCCATAATAATGCGTAAGGTAAGTATTCCTATCACCTGCGTGTGATATTTTACTTTGTCCATAATAATGTTTAAGGTAATTATTCTATAAGTCATGTCTCCCGGATTGTGTAATTAGATCATAAGCTTTATTCCCTTTTTGCCTATGTAAGTTTAACGGTACCTTGAACCAACATACACCGAAATGAGCGTATTAATACAATGAAACTAGTAGACAGTATCTATCCCCCTGTCAAACAGGAAAAAAATCTTTGTAAAGATGGGTACAGAGAGTGTCCAGCACATGGTTGCGCGCCCTAGGCAAAAATTTGCATTCAGCTATCCCAATACCATCAAATTGGCAACCATGTCCCAATATTTGGATCGAGTTGTTTTCTACAATTGATCGAACCGTGCGAAACATGCCATAAATCCTTATGTTGCGAGTAGTCGCACGTTTAGAGAATTGTTTTTCCTCGACATTAAAATGACATATAAATAATACAACCAACCTCTTGGTACACTGTATTACATACAATCATGCCAAAAAAACTCCACGCAGCCTGCCTTCCCATATGGAACGACCCATGGGTCGAGGGAGCACTATGTCAAAACTTGCAAGCACAGAGCTTGAATGTGGGAACACATTCTTTCAATAAAGGAAGGGGGGTGTTATGATCAGCCTCCGCTAGCACGTATATTTGGAAACATTGCTAACCGAACATTACCACCAAGAGCTCCGTAGTGTGTGCCCTAGAAACAGTGTAGGCCTTAGGCCTGTTACCTCTAGCGTAAGTTACACGAAGAAATCCCTTGCCTTGCATATTTTCCGATTCCCCTCCAAAGTTTGTTTAGATAAGCAGGTGGTCCCCACATGGATTACATGACCAGGAGACGTTGACGAGTGTAGTGCCATTTGGGCATCCTGTAAAACTCGACGAGTCAGCATTGTGTGGCCTAGATCCAATAACGCAGAAGGGGGAAGTGTTAAGCTCAGGTTATCCCAAATTAACAGACAGATGGGAGGAGCCAACAAAATTCGTTAACAGCCTAAATTGTATGTTTGCCAATAAGGTCAAGGTATTAGGACGCCCGTCTCTTTGGAGGGACCAAAAGTTAGAGCTGTTCCCTTATTGGAGGATCATTTCATACACATACATAAGGCCCTCCCATATTTATTTCAAGGTGTAGGTCTGAAGTTTAGAACGCATCACACTTTAATTGCGAATTCATTGGGCGGAGGGTGGGTCTTCACCTTGTCTTCGCCATTACGTCGCTTTTGCATCGCTTTTCGTTTTACGCTTATGCTCTATGCTTTACACTTACATTTCTTTTTGCTGTTCATTTACACTTCTGTTCCGTTGTGGATGTTATATTACAAGCAATGTTTGGTGCTATAGGGCCAGTTCAACTGTTGACATGTTACTTGTTTCTTCAAAATAATATTCTAAAACCACTGTTCAATCATTTGTATCTTGCATTTATACCTGATCATAATAAACATAAAAGCTTTCACATAACATATATGCATTGTGCCGACACATGTGCAGACACAGTGACTCTAACGACCCTGTATATATGCATTGTGCCGACACATGTGCCGACACAGTGACGCTAACGACCCTGTATATGTGCATTGTGCCGGCACATGTGCCGACACAGTGACGCAAACGACCCTGTATAAATGCATTGTGCCGACACATGTGCCGACACAATGACGCTAACGACTCTTTATATATGCATGTAGCAGTATATATAAAATTGGACTCAGATTTGCACTCACTCAGTTAACGGTCTGCTTTTGGAGTAGAAGAATGTCACCTAGTTTGATATGGCAATATTTTAACAGAAAGGGGAATGCGGGTGTGTGTGTTATTTGCCGTGTGGAGATAAAACTATGCAAATCAAGCTCCACATTCGTGTTTTGGCGTCATCTCAAATGACACCGTTATCTTAAATATGATAATCTTAAAAATTAAAAAGCAAATACAAGCTTGAAGACGAAAAAGGCGCATTGATATAACATAATAAATCGTACCTGAGTTCCCAAAATAATGAGAAAGACAGTACTCAACAGGGTGCGAACAGTAAAGAAAGTGCTTTACCTCTAACATCCAGACGTATAACGTACAAGGATTTGGTGAGATGAGGGGAGTACACCCAAACCTTAGACGAAATAGAATATAATGAAAATATGGGAAAACGTGGGATACTTTAAGTGGAACGGACACCAGTGACAGTGATATTGAAACGTGTGATAGTGATACCGAGGAGGTGTGATGTGAAGAAGTACCTGCTAAAGTTGAAGGGAACCGAATTATCAAATGGGGTAATGGAACGGTATCAAGTATAAGAAGTGTAAAATTGTACAATGAAATAAAATTTATATCTGACTTTGTTTCTAAATTGTTGGAAATGAAACACGAAGAGAGAGAATCATGTATCAAACATTTGAGTGCGAGGAGAATTATGTATAGTGAATGGGAATGTCGGCGCCAGTCAGAAGAAACCTGGAAATATTCGATGTCATAAACATGCAACTTTAATTAAAAAATTAGCGTCGAGAAAAAACTCGCTGAAGTCTAGAAACAAAGTTTTGGTTACAAGGATAGGTTTTGAAGTGATGCATACAATACTCCCAAAGGTATCCGTCTATGTAAAGTGTGTACTAAGGGCAGCAGTCTAGAACCCCAATAGACCAGATAAGAAAAGATGATAAATCCTACAATAATATGATGAGCTGACAGCTCCAGGTGAGAAATAATGCTTATCATCGATAAAGAACCCTTCGAGTGGCTCTGATATCGTCGATCAATATATGAACAGAAAAGGAAGTCGAAGTAATTACGAATGTTTCGTACAGTTGCTCGAGTCGATTTTCGTAGTGAATAGTTATGCTCTCGTGTAAATGATAAACCCATGTAATTCCCTAATAAAAATTGGTTGAATTTTTTTATTAGCAATAAAAATATAATGTATAATCTTTGTTTGCAATATCCTAAATTTAATTCGAATGCCTAGCAATGAAATTTGCAGTTATGCATCATGACTCGCAATGAATTGACATACAGTATGCCATGCATTACAAAGGCGATATACATTATTCAATTGAAATTGCACTCTGTTACCTAAGGTATCATAGATATATATCTCATCAGCTCCAAACAGAAGCTGAAGCAAAAGTCTACATCTTCTTTTATGAGACACTGATACCCAAATACGGTGACAACGTCTCGCTCATCTACTCGGGCACAGACTAGTTGCTGCTCCACTTCGAAGGTGTGGCAGACATTGAGGCGGAAATGCGTAAAGCTCCTCTGGCTGAATAAATGGACTTCTCCAACTGTGTCATAACAACGAACTCTACGATGCTTCACTATGTCATTTCTCAGCAATCTACCACTGTTATATAACAAATTTGGAGGTGACACGCAGTCATGGTACAAAACCGCAGACATATCAAGCATCTGTTTAGTCCATCATCTCTGAACAACGTCGAGCCAAGTCACATCCCTGACATAACCAAGAATCTATACACAGGTACAGTTGTCAAGAATGGGCCTGACATGAGTCTCAAAGAATGTGACCAGAAAATATCTGGGGTCCTGTTCACTGACGACCAAAGTAAATCACTACAAAGTCCATCAGCTCATCGTACAACCTCTCTAACAAACCGATGGAACTTTAAACCAACATCCACATAACTTACAAAAATCCCGTTGAACTTGGACGAACTGTAAATGACCACCAGAGATTGTAAAAAAACTCTACACCAGTACCAATCCATCCAGTAAATCATCTTCTAAAACGTTAAATTACACACATGCTAGGGTTCAATGACAAATTCCCATAGATGAAGTACTGATTTACACCTCTTAAACATACATTCATATTAATACCGTGGAAAAAAATCGTACAATAATAACAAAAATAACTGCGTAATTCTCTACTCTGCTCTAATTCACATAAAAAATTGCTTTACACTAGAATATCCATCATAGTAAATCGGTCTACTTACACAAATAAACATAAAAACAACGAGCTTTGGCCTAGGGGTTTTCTCTAACTCCTAAACATTGAAGTATGGTCCTAAAATAAACATAGAATGAGAAAACAACAAGACCGAGATTGAAAAGCATCGAATCTTCTATATCTATGATAAACACGTCAAACATTTTACCAGGATATAAAAAGACTTATAAAACACTAAAAATACTCAACATGTAACTAAATTATACCTGAATTGATGCTCTACATTTCAGATACAAACGTAATATTCCTATAATTGTATAAAATACCCAATACCTTGCATCGAAGATTGAAACTCTACAGAGAACACTCAAAACTGAATGAAATATACTAAAACGGTCAAGTTATAATAAAATAAGAAGAAGAATGCAATCACCGACCAATTATGCCAGAAAAAAATTGTGCTACGTGGGAGATGCAAACCTGAAATATCCTAAAAAATCCT
Organism: Gammarus roeselii; assembly: GCA_016164225.1. NCBI lineage: Eukaryota > Metazoa > Arthropoda > Malacostraca > Amphipoda > Gammaridae > Gammarus > Gammarus roeselii. The sequence continues at coordinate 1,210 of SDVV010008287.1, read as the reverse complement.
TTAACTGTATGAGATAACTTTTCAAAATTTCAAAAACAATACAATTTCAATATATATCAAATGATCATTTCTAGGTATACATATCACAGTGTAATAACTTACAATAAATCCATATCGTTCAGGTACTCTCGCTATAGAGCATCCAACCGATACTCGTAATACAAAAAAATCGAGATAAGACTACCCAAACAGTCTACATACGCTTGATAACAAAACATTTGGAACATGGTAACATCGATAATTCTGGCTCATAACTGGATAATGCGTTATGGGGGTAGATAGATTCTCGTAACGAAGCTACTGCATCCTAAGAAATATAAACATTGACCCATTAACTGCCAACCTTATAAACCATACTATTCCTATAGATATTATATACCTATGAAATCAAAAGATGGAAAACACTAAACATTGCCTTAATTCAATATCAAGCTGGTACCAAGCATCCAACCGCTATGAATAGGTCAATTATACTATTGGGTGATGATACTGATGTAAACATGGACTTAACATGGAAGAGCAATCTCACCTACTTTTCCGAAGTGAGAGAATTATAAAGAAATGCTTCCATTGATAAAGACAATCCTATTCAGACAGAGCCAAAAATTTGCAACATAAAAATAATCCACAACGGTTCTTTCTCCTTTTGAAGGAATGTTTCAGTCACCTGTTTATTTTCTATCTGCTTCTGCGTCCGATAGCTCACTACAGAGAAAATGAAAGATGGAGTAACTGCCAGAGTAACTGGCAGTTACTCTGGCAGAACAGAGAACAGAGCGCAAGGGTACTGAACAGAGCGCAAGGGTACTGATAATACAATCTCAGAAATTAACATTGAACTAATTGAATCTATGCCACGTGTAAATTGATCAACAGCGAATGACGTAGAAATGATACCAAGGCTGAAAAATTCATCATGAACGTGTCCGGAAATCAACATTCGTGCAAGAAAGTGTGGAGTTTCAACCTTTATTACTGCATGTAAATCATTATGTAACTGTCAGATTTATTATCAATAGAAATTATTTATGAAATGTATTTATGTCAATACCCCTAAACTTTCAGAGGACTAGCATTTAAAATGCATACATGCAACATGACATGCAATGGAATTGCAATACAGTATGCCCAGCATTGAAATGCAAATACCTATATGTATATGCAAACGTTCTATTTATATAACCTATTAACATTATTAACCTATTGATAT
>SDVV010008286.1:0-17286 GCA_016164225.1 Gammarus roeselii | reverse complement strand
TACGTGCACACCAACAATAAACGGGCAGCTAACGGGCACACAGTCCAGAAAAGAGGTAGCTAACAGACACTCGCTAGGGAACGGGCTAGCTAACGGAGGAGTCAATACACTAACATTATAATCAAAATTGTATGATAAGAATATATGTGGCACACACCGCTGATGAATTTTTCTAATTGGAAAATTTACAAATCTTTTGTATATTGCTACAGATGAAGAATACTTTTTTGCTATGGGAAGCTAAATAAGAGATATCCAATATCAATACCGAGCCCTAGCAATGATAGCGAACCCTACAGTCAACAAATGAGTGATCAAACTTAAGCCACAGTCAATCAACGTTTTTGCTAACAGACAACCGAGAAATGGGGCTGGCTTACAGACACCCTGCCAAGAAACGGGGTATCTGACAAATATATAGACAGAAAACGGGTTAGCTATTAGCCACAGCCTTGTAAGGGGGGCTATCAAACTGACATATCGACAAGAAACGGGGCTGCTAACATACGCACAGACAGGAAACGAGGTAGCTACCAGACAGACAATCAAGAAAAGGGGCTAGGTAACTGATACACAATCAAGAAACGGGGTAGCTAACGGACTCACAGACAGAAAACGGGGTAGCTAACAGACACCCAGTCAAGAAACGGGGTAGCTAATAGACAGGCAGCCAAAAGACGAGCCTAGCTAACTGACACATCGAGAAGAAACGGGCTAGCTTACTGACACACAGACAGATATAACCATCACAATACCAACGTTGACCGTTCATCCGATACACTACTCGGATAAAATATGTGCAAACGCTTACTTTAGTATCAATCTTTAGTAGCAATATTGATAAGGAGTGACAAGGAATAGGATAAGACACAGTCGAGGGATCAGCACCCCATGTAAATGGTGGTGGAATCGCGATAACATGAATGTTTAGATTTAAAAATCCTGGTGGTAAATAGAATCTGTAATCAATAAAATGTATCTGATATATAAAGTTTCCATTATCCTAATCTCAAAGGTCTAGCAATGAATTGCAATAAACGCACCATGATCTGCAATGAATATGCAATGAATACTCTGCAATTGAAATTGAACCAAAGGTGACCTATATATACAATATAAATATCCTATAAACATATATAAATACACTATGAACAACTCGAAAGCTGTACATCCGTCCGTTTGCCAGCGCCGCCCACATCCGTTCCGGCCCCGCCCACAACTGTTCCGGGCCCCGCCCCCATCCGTTAAGGCCCCGCCTACATCCGTTCCGGTCAACATTGATATGATAGGGGACCAACCGTGAAACATTGTTTGCAAAAACTCTCGTAGATTTTTTAACGTTAGTCATTATCCGCATATCGCTGCATTACTATGTACTGTCGTCCTGAACGTCCGTTGTTTCAGTGATCAAATTATAGTAATATATCTTCGTCCGATACGGTAATTTGCTTCAAACATTCGATGTTACATATGATCTGCGATGAAACGTAACTGATACCTTCAGTATATCTATCATATTTTGTCATACAGGTCAACAATTTTGTGCACCAACGATTTTATTCATTAAAGATCGAAGAGCATCCAATATCGATTCTGCAAATCAACGATTTTTTTTGTTTATATCAAACAGCAATCAATGTATCATCGATTTTCGTCGTTTATGATCAAACAGTAACCATTAATGTAGTTGCCACCATCAAACTTTGTTGTTCCGATACAACAGAGCCCATTATATCCCACTTCACAAATCACATTGTCTAGGGTGAACAAAATTAACATTCATTTTGAATATTTTATTGCGCGGTAATGCAATATATTTAATCTAGTACTGCATTTTTCAATGATAACATTTTATGAATCGAATGTGTCAACCAATTGAGAACCATCTAATATTGACGCAAACAAACGCCAGCTACAAACACTAGTAGAGCGACTTGAGGAGAGACGTTTCAATATGAAAGAAATAATTGATCACCCTTTAACCGGGTTTAATACTAGTTTCAGCCAGATAATAAACAAGTAACTAATAGGCGGCATAGGTGGCCTAAAGCATTTTAACCATCAAACATTACAAACCCCCACCGGTATTGCAACATGAAATAAACATACATTTTGGCCACTATCAGACTGAATGTAGTAACTACTGTATGTTCGTTTAATATAGAGCTGCTCAACAAATAAAATCATTGACACCTTTAGATAGTGTGAGAATAAAATGCCTCTGATATTATGTTCTGAACTGGTTACACGTCCGTATTGATTTGTGACGAAAGCCGTCGGTCATCGACAATATACGACATCGATTCTACGATAAAAATTCGGCTATAATCGACTATTATTAACTGATTTTGGCCCAAACGACGTCACAAACGTGACGTTTTCTTTCCGATGGTAAAACTATTACAATTTAACGTTTTACATGACAATTTGCGTCAATTATTTCACTTGAATATATGATCTGCGATACGGCGCACTGGATACACATGGTGTGTTTATCCCATTGTGACATGCAGAAAAACGTTTTTGCATGTTAACGATCGTCGTCGTTTGAATTCGCACCGCGTTAAGCAGTTCAATTTTTGAAAAATAGTGTAGGTTAACCAAACGATTACTTTTTGATGTATCATGGGAGGTGATAAAAAATATATTACCCGTTACCATATTTAATATTTTACATTTAATTCTTTGCAAAATGTGACAACCACAGAAAGAGCAATTTGACACCCACAAACATATCATCGTAAACGCTGTATGTTTCAAAATGAACCTTCTTTTTATTGTTTTTTGTCGTAAGTAGATCATGCAACTACGTGTGGTTGATCTGCAGAAATATCAGAGTTACTGTGGACACGACATGAGCTGACATAAGATCTTACAAATCCTCTTTTCAGTTCTAATTTGTCTCGCAATAGCATCACGCCAAAATTCATGGATCTGATAAATAACTCGGTTACTCAAACGACTGGCAATAGAGATTTGGCACTCACGCTACTAATACAGACCAGTAGACAATGTTTGTATTAGTTACATACAACGAGTCTCATTGTGTTAATATCCTTCACATATCACATGCATTAATTGATCCTTTGAATTTCATACATAATAATAATAACCGGTATTAAATTCCTGGCTTGATGGTTCAAAATACATTTTATGTCATTCAAACTGTCGTGGTTGAAATCCAATTGTAGTTAAGCCGTTTTCGCTAGTGCGTGCAGCTTCATAACATAAATGTTGTATTACTTCTATGTACACATTGCCGGCCCGAACAATATGGGAAAGGCAGTAACGGAAGGTATATTACTTACAATATGAAATATTTAGATGGGGACCTTTGAAATTCAAACAAATTTGAAAATATTTAAGATTGTTGCTAACAATATAAAACTAACAATACAAACGCTTCTAGACTGAAGTTGTTTCAATAGTGACGAATCTGTTTTCCCCACCACCATCTGTCTGAAATTTTAATGAAATCCCCTAATCTCGATGAAGACAAGTTGATAACAGTGAATGGTGAAAAACAGCTATGATCGTGGACAATATCGTGGACAATATCGTGGACAATATCGTGGACAATATCGTGGACAATATCGTTGATCGTGGACAATATACACAACTGAAAGGAAAAAGCAGGTTATTGTATTAAACTGCAAAAGGAAGGATCATTTTTGCCCCGGAACTTCTCAACAAAACCGTGATTTTGCTACCCTCACAGCCACGGCTAGCTGAACTCCCAGAGGCTTATCAGCATTATTGCAATGCAGCACGGTGTCCCGTTCAGCATAATTAATTTAATTTGCCCATTTATATCAATGTGGTATGTGGTAATGGCTCGGTTTTAGCGAAAACAATCCATCAATCAATAAAAAGTATAGGGTCTCAAGCTTCCATACAGGTCAATCAGTCGAACTTTATCAACACTCTCAGTCGTTCGGGGTGATCCATTATCAATAACCGATGGAACGACATCTAGCTCAGTTATGAAAATGTCCATAAGTGTCTTATCTTCAAAGTTCTTGTCAATCCCTCCACACTCAAAATTGACTCTACGCCCGATGATCCAAGCAGGCAACATCTGGCATCAAGTGACATCAAGTTGTTGCATCTAACAACTGCAAGAACAAAGCAATATGATCGTTCCATGAAGTGGAATGAAAAAAGTGGGGTAAACTTGGCTGTCCTATGCGAAACCTGCAAAGCTACTACCTGTGCATTTTTGCAATGATCTGCGACATAGACATAACAATGATGGTAAATAATGTTCAATCGAGAAAGCTAGAACACAATTGTAGTTTGAGGAGCATGGAATTGTCCCGAGATACAGCTGCTTTATAATGATCGACATTCTTGTATTGATGGGTGCGGTGCGGGCTGACAGTTGGTCGTACTGATGATATTGTTTCACGGTATCCACAAGTACACATGGGTAGGGATGCCCATGGTGCAGTGGTGCGAAAGTGCTGATAGATTTTGTGTAGATTTAAAGGAGGGGTTGGGAGGCAGTCAGAGGTGAGCGAGTTGAGAGGAAAGGTAGAGGAATATATGTTCATCAACTGGTGGAACGAGAAGAAAAGAATAGAAGAGGGAAGTGAAGTAGTGAAGGTGAGTGAATTGAGTCTGGTGAACAGTACTTAGGAGTGCCAGCAGGCGTTGAAGGATGAATATGACAGTGTAAGAGGACAAAGAATAGGCAATGATGAGGAAAATGGGTCACGTCCAGAGATGCGTTCATGAGATGGACTTACATAACATATCTTTGCAGGTCACGTATAATTGCCAACAAGATGCAGCATAAATTCCTTCCCGATAAATTGTAATTTCGAATGATGCGTGGAATCTCAAGTAAATCACATAAGGTGACGACTTTCAAATTGATTGAATTTGGAAGGTTGGGTGACGACTTGGAAAAGTAACGTTATTTTATTGCGTCAATGTGATCAGTCTAGAGGCTGATCCTTTGTGTAGTTTCCTCCCGGCAGTCAGTAAAACATGGCATCGACAAAGAAGTCTTCTGACACTCAAGTTCCATGGCAAACGAAATTTTATTTATTTACGCTATAGCAACTTCCCAAAGAATTACACCAGTAAGAGCTACCTCCCGCCAATTGACCTTGCCCTGCGATCGGATTAGATTCTTAGAAGGGAGGAACGAACCCCGCGAGACGGGAAACAACACTCTCTCTTTCAGGAGCTTAAACGTTTTTTGGACACTGTTGCTACCGTGGAAACAAATTCCTACCCAAGTAAGACTGTGTACGATAAACGTGAAACTTGGATAAGTCTGGTTCAGATTGCATACATTGCAGTGCACCCAATTATAGGATATAAGTACTTATCATAATGCAATAAGCCATTGACTACTTACTCAAAAAAGAATCTAATTTAGAAAATTATTTGTTGATGTTGTTGTATGAAGTTCCTACACAACAAATACAAAAGTTATTTTTTATCCATAACATTCGAGAATACATAAAGCATTATTGAGGTATTATTTAGCGTTATTGAGGTATTATTAAGCGTTATTGAGGTATTATTTAGCTTTATTGAGGTATTGTTAAGCGTTATTGAGGTATTATTCAGCAAAATGGATACGAATGTTTCAGCTAACGAGTTGGGCTAATAAGCCGGAGCAAATAAATAGGCAAGCAATAGGTAAATAGGTAAGCCATAGGCAAATAGGTAAGCAATAGGTAAATAGGTAAGCAATAGGTAAATAGGCAACCAATAGGTAAATAGGCAAGCAATGGGTAAATAGGTTAGCAATAGGTAAATAGGTAAGCTATGGATTCGAACCTGCAACGCACTCTCTACTATAATTTAACCACATCTACTTCTACTCCTAATTCATCACCAAGATCGAAAGTCAAGTCGTCGAGTGGGCTACCTGAGCCCGAGTTTGACTCTGGCTGTTGTTAAAATTGTGTTATGCCAGCCTATAAACGCCGTGGGACAATGAGGCTCCCTGCGTATGATGGGGTGGCAGATTCACAATCGGTTGTGGGACAAAGAAAAGTGCTGCGCATATCCATGGAGGTGAGTCAAGGAATAATATGATAAATTTAGATTATTTTGCCTGATAGTCAAATAACTATTGTTGTTGCTATGAATATATTCAGTTTCACGTTCCATCTGCAGGGTTACTTCCTATACTGTTCAATGGACTGTCTCAGAAAACTACTATTAATTCAATATATATACTTTTCCACTTCCATCTCATCCCCGGTGGCGTCCCATAGATGGCTGCTGGAAGTATGTGTTCATAGTTTTGGTCCAGGGTTCTTTTCACGTGATCGGCGGGAAATCAAATACAGTTACAGATAGAGATATATATGAAGTAATTCCCAAGAAAGAGGGTGGCGGACGACAAGACGCACCTCACAATACTTTCATCACTCTTACACATGCCAAAACATTGCCTTAGAGGGTTAGAGGGTCCCTTCAAGACCCTGCAACAGACACTTCTGGCTAGAATTGAGTTGCCAAGTCGTCGTTAGCAGCTGAGCAGAACATCTTTCGCTGCTTTACCCCGGCTACGTCACAGATGCTAGCTGCTTTACCCCGGCTACGCCACAGATGCTAGCTGCTTTACCCCGGCTACGTCACAGATGCTAGCTGCTTTACCCCGGCTACGTCACAGATGCTAACTGCTTTACCCCGGCTACGTCCCAGATGTTAGCTGCTTTACCCCGGCTACGCCACAGATGCTAACTGCTTTACCCCGGCTACGTCACAGATGCTAGGTCCCGTCCAGCACATGTCCATCCCGTTTCTCAAGTAGCCGCCAATGACGGGGAAGCGCCACTTGCTACCTCGTGTAAGCTTCCATCACACTTTTTACCAATCTCTCTTTATACCATGTTTACGAAACACCTTAGAACAGGTGAATCTACTCAATCATCCAACGTCCTCACAATTCCTGTTCTTATTCGGACAACTTCGTTATTGATCCTACCCCTCAGTGGCACTCCAGTCGTGTCTCTCAGGCAGAGCCGCAGTAACTCAATAAGTCTTGCTCACAAAAACCTTATAAAGGGGGACTTAGGTGATAGACTAGACTAAAAATAATATTCATTTTTTCATGGTAAATAAAAAGGTTTATTAATGTCCTACTGATATATAAATCTTTCATCGTTTTTAACGCATTTTGAACCTGCCTTTCAATATCGTACTAAAGTCAATGTTGTGGGAATCCTTGGGGTAGAACCAGCCCTCTATGAAAAATATAATAAGCGTCCAACAATATGCTGTTAACCCCAGAACAACCAGTAACATATGGCAGGAAGACATAGTGGTTGTTGAACCAGTTAGTACACTGCATTGTGTTCTGTAGGGTTAATTACTGTGGGGTGAAATGTAAAAGAATCTTCATCCTTGACTATGAAGATAAAGCACACAAAATAGGAAATAAATATCAGGACATGATCATACAAATAATGGATAATGAATTTGAATTATATTTGTCACAGTTGATACGATTTGGAGATTCTTCTTTTGCACACAAATGTTATTCCAGTAAATTATGCTCTAGCAGCAGGTAATAATCCCATTAAACACACCACAGGAGCTAGGATGCTGATGAGGTTGACCACAGAAAGAATTATATTATGCTGTTATTGTTTTTGTTATATTCATAACTTCCATATTTTGATGTTAATTATGCAATAATTACTTGTGATCTTCTGCATACGTATTAACCAGCTCTGCTTTGATTATATTTATTTTGTGTCTTAATGGCTGTACCAAGTGATATCTAATGGTCGACTACCTTGTGATTCCTTCAAGTATTGTGGTTTAAATTATGCAACACCATGGCATATCGCAGTCTTTGACGACTGCAAATGGCATTTGTAAAATTGAACCTGCTAGTAGAAATTCTAGCTTAAGCTTAACTACTACTAATACCAAAGTTTCTATACTGTCATAGACAATAAAAAATGGATTTTACATACCCCCACCTAAATACCAAAGGACTGACCATTTTGGAATAAGATACAGCCAAAAATCATTATTTTTTTAAATGGAATATGTGTGTAGTTCATCGAACGAAGCAAAGAGTTGGCTTTTATTTTAATTGGCTGTTGTTTTTTTATTAAATAAGGCAAGTAAAGTGTAACGATCAGTTCAAGATATTTTTGTATGCTAATTTGTTCCGTTGCAAATTAATAATTTACACGCCTGAATCATAATAAGACTGATTCATTTGTTACATTACGGACGTGGCGCAGGATTCATTTGTTACATTACGGACGTGGCGCAGGATTCATTTGTTACATTACGGACGGGGCGCAGGATTCATTTGTTACATTACGGACGTGGCGCAGGATTCATTTGTTACATTACGGACGGGGCGCAGGATTCATTTGTTACATTACGGACGTGGTGGATCCTAAGGGGGTTCAATGAATATATTCGATACCTATTAATTGTGAGCATTACGATCGCTTTGAATCAATGCAGTAGTAAAATTTATGTCGCTCACTTCCTCTGTCGATCCTTTTATCTCAACGTGGAATGAAAATAGTACTCAATGTTATGGTTGGGCGTCATGGGTAGCATTGCAACGAACGTCAATAGTGACTTCAGGCGAGCGTTCATCAAAAGTTCGATGACAATTTTCAAGCAATAAGGGGAACATATTCTTGAAGAACTGTCCCACTAAATGCCTGTATTCAACAATTAAAACTCATAGGCCACGAACAAAGCTCATACCGCTCTCTAAGAAGCCGCTGCTTCCAATTAAACTTAGTCCTGCCAACTTATGTTGGCGCAATCAACAGTGAATTTTTCGAGGTAATTCTACACCGGGACATTGAATAGACAAACTGGTGACATGCGACAGTGATGACCACTCACCCCAACTGGTCATTCCTTTCCCATTAGCAGTGGCTGACGCCGAGGCATCTTTTCCGGTCTATTCCTCACCAAATGCCCGAAGCAGAGGGATGGTGAGTTAAGTGCACACATATTTGGTTCAGTTAAGAGCGTTCAGTTAACTCTCGTCCTTTGGATCAATTTGTAGTTGCAAGGAGTTGCAATCAATTATACCAATTTAGGTATCAGTCCTCGTATTCGGGATAATGTGATTTCACTTCCAATCGTTCAAGTTAGAACAGCGAAACCTGCGAGAAAGTGGGGCAGGGCGACAACGAATCAAATTGCAATGGCGACCTAGAATGTACCCATGAAAAAAATATACTGAGATATTCATGACACTAAAGCGCTATTGATTCATCTATGATTTATGCTAATCTCATTGATGCAAGTACCTCATGGGCAAGGGATGAGCGAGCGACCTCAATTGTCTGCCCAGAATAAAGCTGTTTTGAGCATGTTTCCATTATGCAGAGAATGTTCAGATATATAATTCAACATAAATTGCCATGTTAAGCATGTAGTGCTTCCTGGTCCACCGAGCCTTACCAGAGCAGGCCTATTGTCTTGTGATTCAATCTGGATATTAATTGGTGCGTTCATTACAACACGTATTTTGATGTTGACTCAATTATTTTTGAAAAAATATTGAGATTTTATTTTTCATTGATTATTTTTAACATATAGACTTCACCAACCGGACAGCTCAGAACCATTGATAGGCATCAAACCACAGAACGAAATCTTTTCGAGAAGCTTCCGATTAATTATGTTGCAAGATAAGTCCTGTTATTGCCATGATGTAATTATTTTCCAGTTGCCATTGTTTAGTACATCGCATGACACACTTAATGTTGGATAATTTTGTTACATAAAAAATTAAATGAAATTTTTTTGCTTAACTTGAATTTCTATGGACACAAGCAGATGTGTGATGCTTTTGTTCCGGAGTTTCATCATCGCCGAACAGGCTCAGGAGATGGATCGATAATGGTCCAGCCCAGCCATAGCCGTACACAAAATATCGGATATTAAACCAAAAATCCACGCACATGCAATACCTCAAATTCTGAAAAAAAATTCTCGTCGCTGCGTACCTGCATGCGTTGAATGGCGTTGATGTATGATGTATGTCATAAGGCTATAGGACATTCGAGAGTAAATTCCTGGACTACTCCACGATCGCTGGTCCTTTGGACCAAGGGTTTGATCAGTTGGAACTGCAAGAACATTTTGGCTCTGCCAATGGTAGGAGTACTTGCAGCCGTACCCCTCGCGTCTTGTAATATCCTTGTTTGTAGTTTCCTCCCTCTGATACTGAGAGACGAGCAGATGAATCAACAGAAGAGTGATTGGTGAAATGTTGGTACGGAGGAACTTACCACGTATGGGGGCTGAGTGAGACGAATTTGGATGGTATTGGCGAGTGTGAGTTTGATGGGGCTAGTGGAAGGTTAGGAAAAGGAAGGAAGTGTCCACTATATTGATGTGAGTGTCGGATGAGTGAGGGTATTGAGAGTTTTACAAGTCAATACAATGGGGGAGAGGGGAAGGGGGCTGGAAGGCCTGAAGCACAGCGTGTATTGGCAAAGGTGATGCTCTCTTCAAGTTTGTCTTCTATAAAATAGTCGTTAAGTCAAAGTTCGAAACTTTGAGACATGAAGTACTAGTCAACGCTGGGAAATATCTCAGTTAGTTAATGCGGCCGAACCCATTCAATCCTTTCTACAGAATTAACAAGTTTTCTAACCCCCGTGGGCGGAATTTAGTTACCCCGTCATCAGACACTTCTGAAAAAGTGGCGTTGTGTTCGGCGTTGGTTCCGGGAGTAAATAAATGAACATATTTGAGTTGAAAGGATTTGCGGATGGCCTCACCATTTCCAGGCTCTTTTTGTGCTGTTTGAGTCAAGTTACATCTTGTCGTCCCTACTGTTGTTTGCTCTCGTGGCGACTCACACTGTCTAGCAAACCAAACCTTGGAAAATTTCATTCCTTGATGGAGAAGAACAAGCTTGTAAGTCAATTGGCGTTTCATGATAACGAGAATCGATCGTTAACTAGAACGGGGATCACCATAGAGGCTCTGTATAAATAAATTTTTCCAACTCATTTCAAGCCACGTTTGTTGTTATTAATGAGATTCTTCTTATTAAAATAAATGAAAAGGATTGGATGAATCTGATGTTATTTATGACGTCACCATCAATTATCACGTGATACGCCGACAAGAACCCCAATATTTACACCAGGCCCCCGATGAATAGACAACACACGGGAAGTTGCCACACAAAAAAAGGGGTTTCTTTCTTTCAAAACAGTCCCTATTCAATACAATGCATTTCATACGAATTTGCAATTATAATTAAATCATAGTCTCCAAATACAGGACTCGCTGGTGCGCCTCGTCCCGGGCTCTCTGTGTGTGGCGGCGTTGAGCAGAATTCCACGGTATTCCTGCAGACCTTGCTTTCAGCCCAGGCTGAAACCCTTCAAACGACGGGGAGTAGCCTTTGAAGTATTGATGTGAATACAATTTCAAGGTTCCATTCGAAAATAGGATGTCCTTATGATTTTTATTTTGAGAGATGATTTAACAAGTTTATCTTTGTGATTCAATATTCTTTTGATGGGTTCCTCAATTCGCAAAGAACTAAATGAGATCAAACACGACTCGTATAAAGTGAGGAATATCATAATCGACGTCATCGTCAATGAAAAATTCACAGTTTTAAATGTTAGTGCACTTGTCGAGTAATAACAGGTGGAACTGTTGATGGTATTAAATGAACTTTTTCACAGTATAGAAGTATAACATAAGATAATAATTATTTATTCAATACAAGTGTTCGATGTGAATTTCCGAATGAATTGTTTCATGCCATTCCGCATTGTAAATTCGTTGATTTTATGTATGTGTACGAAATGAACAATAACTCGGTATGTTTCCTGAATATTTATAATAAATAACACACATTTCTAGGCCCCGTCGACTAATACAGAGATAATCCTACCACCGTGAGCGTTGAGTGCAGCGTGGAGATGTGGACAACAGAATATTAATTATATATACATTAATAACCTTCTCAATTAGATTAAGAATGAGTGACGGATGTACTCTAATAAGGACAGTTGTTATGGAAAGTAAAAGAACATGGCGGAACCCGAGGTGGTTTGATAATTCTGTGCCCGGTTCTAGCGGAAGTCTTCTACGTTCGAGTTATAAAAGTTATACCACCTTATGCGACCCAATGTGAAAGGTTGAATAGCATTTTGGTTTGTATAAAATAGAATAAATCTCTGTAAGATACAACTATTCTGTAACCACAACGATATATTTTCCACTAAAGAACACGCAGTTGATAACAAATTGATTTTTCTGTTCACATTTTGTATTCTATTGTTCATTATGAACACCCAATCTACGGGTTAAACGTCATTGTAAGGGCATTATGACGCGTCTGTGTGAATCGCATGCCAACCACGCAACGTCCCTGGCCAACTCGTGTGGAGACCTCGTCTTGACATAGAACGGGCAAATTTTATACCCGTATTGTAGCATCCAACTGGTATGACAATCTTATAACAGGAAAGAAGAACGCAAACTAGCCGTAAAAGTGGATCATGCCATCATTTCGAAGTCATGCCACAGGAAATGAGGCCATTTATCCCACAGTGTTATCGACATAAATTTTCCATTGATGTCACTTCTGTAATAATATTTGCTCGTGCAACATGTTTAGGCCTTTCCTAGTGGGGGTAATTTCCCTTCATGACCGAGGCCAATCACTTGCTTATGGGAAATTACCGGTTTAGAAAGAGAAAACACAACTCGTGCATCAAGGATGCGGGTATTTTAACATCATTGGCCCAATCATCCGTGAATTCACAGTGATCATAGTCGTTGAAATGCGTGGCTCGTAAATGGTCGAGGTAATTTACCACACGTCACCAAATAAGGATATTTCTCAACAAAACTGATGATATTCATGACTGTTAATGCTGGTTCAAACTAGGAGTTTTGGAATATACATTAACTAGACTTCAATTTTGAAATCGAGCAGCCTGATACTATAGACCAAGACATATCACCGATCAGTTATTTTCAACGTAAATTAATCAATGAAAAAAGTCTGCGTCAGTTGCTGTTTGCGGAAGATTTGAGAATTTGTGTAGACTAGTGACGGTTTTTTGATAGAGTGTGAGAGAAGGAAGCCACGAGTGAATGCAGGTAAAATTAAGTGAACGAGACCCCGGCAGAGTGACGATGCCAGCCAATCTATGCCCGCTTGAATGAAGAGGTATTGAAGGAAGTTCGGTGATTTAAGTTCCTTGGCTTTCATGAAAGGCGATGGACTAGTGGAAGAGCATGCATTCTTGGGTGCACTAGTACGTCTAACATTGAGTAAGGAAGCAGAAAGAGGGTTGCATGAGGGAAAGTTGTCTTAACACTGCTCCACAGAGCTGATACGTGGGGGTCAAGTGCGGAAGGGAGAGAAGGTTGCATGTTTTCGAAATGAAATGTTTGACACTCATGGCAGGAGTCATGCTATGGGATGGGATCAGAAATGACGTCGTTCGAATTTGAAAGGGAACGGTGTTGGGAAATTGGAGGACAGAGAATGATAGCGAGGATAGTGAGTTCGGATACATGGTTAGAGAGGGTGATGTGAGATTGTAGAAAATGGTGACAAAATTGGAGGTGGGTGGGGGCAGGACTAGAGGAATCCCGCAGTTTATTCTGATATATGTCGAGAAGCAGTTTTTTGAATGAAGAGTGGACTACCGAGAAAGCGCAGTAATAGGGGTAAGTGGAGAATGGTTGTGAATGACTACGATTTGTCGCAGCCTTGATGCGCTTTTTCGCCCTCGGCGTCTCGTTGAGCAACGGGTTGGAAGAGGACCGGGAATTATGAATCAACAGGAGAAAACAGTGACATTCACGGGCTCTGCTGCAGACACGTTTTTCGGACCCCACTCCTCTCCCGAACCTGCCATCCGGTCATCCCCAATCCGGGAGATACAGCCCTGCGCCTGCCTGTATCTGCATAAATTATTCCTTCAAAATTAAGAAGGAAGTAGTTAAAAACAACTGAACATTGTATCAAATCAAACGAGAGGATAACAGCAGCAAGAAAAATATATGTTGGGAAATCATCAATAGCGAAAAAAATAATGATTAGAATTGAACATGAAGGAATAACACACCTTTTTTTTTCAGATGATGGGCCGATGGTACAGTGCATGACGAAAACATGATGTGTCATGAGGAAAACATGACACATTAAATTTGGCCGGATCTAAAGTATGCAGTAAAAAAAACGATATATTGTATATTTTTGATTCGCGTCATTAGTATTGGTCTCTGAAATTTTGACGATTGTCGAAATTTTATAAACTATCAAATCTTTAATCCTAAAAGTGTAAGTGTTCATGAATTGTAATCTATAGAATTTTGTTTAGAATAATTTTGAATTTAAAATCGTATTTAATCTGAATTATAATTTTCATATAAATTGTTGTAAATGCCAAGTATCACATAGACTTTATAATTGTGAATGATGCCAGTTCATAACGGAAATCGATGTTTGAATTTATTCCCTTCCAAACAATTTTATTATGCAATTTGTCTTATTGTCTCAACATATAGAAATTATTCATGAACTAAAATAAATTTTGGTCAGGCAAAACAGTCAGAAGCTACTGCTAACAATACTGACCCAAATACCAGCAGCATTGGAGGGCCGCCTCCTCTTCTGTTGCAGGCGCCTGTGAGGATGTCATGGAAAGCAACACTTTACTGCAAGTCAGTTCGTGTGGAGGGACGGGTAGTGCATCAGAAACCTTAAGCAACATATGGCGCTACACGATGTGGACCATCTTTGGGAGACCGTGCAGCGAGGCGTGGAGGTCTAGTGTTTGCAACGATTGACATGAATTGCTCAACATATATCTTGTCCGATATATGGATTCAAATATATTGTCTTACTGAGTTACTGGGTTTCGAGTGACATTCTTTTTCGAATGATTTTTGTATCCATCTTTTTCCGAGTTAGAAGTACGGCTTATATGGTGAAAAAATATTTATCGGTTGGTGCTTTATTTCAATTCTTAGTGTAATTTACGATGTAATCATTCAATATAGAACTCCCAATTAATAATAGTAACCCTCAGTTTCGATGGATATAAATGATGCGAAAAGTATATGCCAGTCAGAGTCCAAGAAAACCCTACATTTAATTCAAAGAAAGACACGACCTATATTCGCTACATGATCTCGTAATCTATCCGTATTATCAAACGTCTTATGCTTTAGACATTTATAATGTATACAGTAGAAATAACTATGTATTGTTCTCATCTTTATTTTTTATCGCAACATTTGTATTTGCCTCTAAAGTTATGACGATCGTTGAAACTACTGTATATACACCATCAAATATTGAATCCTAGAAGTATAAGTTTTTATCATAATAATATAACTTTTTCCTAATCATGTAGAACTTTTCTGCTGCCCTGCCTGCAGTGGTCGACGGGCCTCTTTATCTCTTTCTTCAAAAGGGATCATTAAATCCTGATACATTAATACATATCCGCATCATGAGAGGGGAATGAAGACAAATTATTAGGTTCTTATCGACCAACAAGATAGGGTTTTGATGCAGGTATCATATGGGAGGAACATTCGGACAACGACAATAAACAAGTATGTAAAAATGACGCCGAGTTTGGCTGCTGCCTGTTTTTAATTGGGTCAAAACAACGACTCATCAAATGGGTACTTTCTTTCAGTTTACTTCATTTGGTAAGAAGGTGTACAACTGTTACTTTATTTTCACATTACTGAAATGACGATGAAGCATCAAATCAGACAGCACCTCATTATCATTAAATTGATCTTGTGTCGAACTAATACGCTTTAGGACCAGTTTTTCTTGCACATCGTTTTATTGGTCAGCCAGTGCTGCTGCCTGTGTAACGTACAGGTCTCCAGACATTTTAGTGTCGATGCCATCTTGCGAGGCATTGGAGATATGGGGGGCTTTGCTTGATTTCCCATGTTGGCTCGATTCTTCTGCAACGTCGTTAGAAAATCGAACAACATGAAACTGTCTGACCTCCACGTCCGAAGTATTCATGCGAACAATAGGTCTAACATCATCATAATTTATTTTTATAACTAATTATATAAATTAACTCAGTCAGGTTATGAAGGATTGAATTACTGAACAAATTGATACATTTCGTGATCAGTTCTAGAGATTTTGAAATTACAGTTTGTTGGAATTTGGGCAGATTTATAATAAACCACCGATAAAAGTGAAAAAACTATTGACTTCTGAATATTATATGTAAGTCAACGGCGGTCGACAGAAAACGATCATAATTTATATTAAAGAAAATCCAACAATTTAGAGAAAATGTATAATCTTAAATAATTGTCTCAGAATTAATGTAATGCATACTCTTTAATACAGATACAGTTAGAGAAACTAGTTCAAATCCGTCATGAAGAGAGGTGGCCGACAGCACCTCACATTCCTCTCCTGCACTCACCCACACGAAAGACCCCTCAACACACAATCTGAGTCATGAGTGTCAGTGACAGCAGCAGGGCTCGGCAGTGTTACTTGTTGACTCCAACCTAGAAATGATGTTCTGCCTCTCACCACCCACGACCA
Source organism: Gammarus roeselii (assembly GCA_016164225.1). NCBI lineage: Eukaryota > Metazoa > Arthropoda > Malacostraca > Amphipoda > Gammaridae > Gammarus > Gammarus roeselii. The sequence goes on along the minus strand of SDVV010008286.1, from coordinate 731 downwards.
TCCTTTCTCACAATGAGATGACAAAGGCAGGAGAGCGCATCAGGGCAGCGTTAAAATATCCACTCACGTCTATTCATTGCACGCTCTCTCGCCACCTCCACACGCAAGTCTCTCCTTCCTAACGCCTGCTTCACACCATCCATCCACCCAAACTTCGGTCTACCTCTAAGCCTACGGTCACTCGCCTACCTCTTCATCACCCGTTTTACTAATCTCCCTTCATCCATCCTCTCCATGAGCCCGAGCCATCTCAGAAAACGCGAATCTTCTATGTTCTTTAACGTCTTCACCATCCCGGTTCTAATTTGCGCCTCAATATCCATGCAATCCAAACATTTCATCTCGAAAACAGTCAACCTACTTCTTTTCTGCCCTCCCCCTCCGAGTGTTAGCCCCGTTGTGCACAGTTGGGACAAGTACATACTCATCCGACCCTCTGTTTGCTTCCATCACTAACGTCCTCGGATCAATTCACTCATTAGTGCACCTAACACTTTATACCCTACCTCACTCTTTAAAATTTGAAAGTTAGAATGCCTGAAAAACTATATTTTTTCTTATTAATTTGCGAAACTCGCAAACTTCATCTAACATACACAATTAAACGATAAAAGTAAAATGACCAACGCGCTTCTCTCGTTCGTTCGTTGCCGGCAAGGCCGGTGAGGTCCTGCTCGATGAATAAACAAGATTCGCGGTTATCCTCCGGAGGCAATTTTCCTTTTAGCATG